>JAUIRJ010000235.1:0-30612 GCA_030555515.1 Acutogordius australiensis | reverse complement strand
TTGCCCCGTCAACTAATATCAGTATGAGAAAAAGATTTCATGCCTTCCTCCCCAAAATTTAAGCTAACCTTACATTTTAGTCACTCGATAAAAAAAAAGTGAGGTCTGAATAGACCTTTTTAAGTGTATCTGATAGCTAAGCTTTCTTGACCATTCTTTATCATATGGGGTCTGTCACTGTTATAATAATTAGGTTAATGGATTTTAGTGATGACCATTCATAGGCAATCCTTTTTATTACTAGTTAGAACGGCACAGTAAACGAGATAAATGAAAATAACCACAATGCTTTATGAATTTCTGCAACCTTGAGTCAAAAAATCATGAAAACAATCTTTTCACCCATTCTTACATATACTATGTTAAATGTTTTAGTAAGCCATAACGAAGTTCCGATATATAGCGTTTTATTTAAATTAATATTTTAAATAAATCGAATGAGTTGATCTAGATTTACCTGAATAAGATATTTTAATTGTGACGGGGGTATGGACTTTTTGGTGCGTTTAAAGTTGATTTAATGTTTGTATTTTTGAATTAAAAAATATATTTAATATATTTTTTCTCCTAACAAAAAAAAATTTTTACAAAAAATTGCTATTCTTTATTATTAGCACTTAACATACTTATCCGAAATAAAAATTTTGAAAAACACAATTAAACTTTTGTAAAATTTCTCTAAAAAATGAACTAACTTTGAACGCCCCTAACCCCTGACAAACGGGAATTAACCTACAACCAGATTTTTCAACTAGGTTTCAAGTTTTACAATGTAGCGAGCGATATGACCACCATGTATAGTTTAGATCAAATTCCATTTAATCATTTTGATTCCTAAGCAATTAGCCACAAACCACTTTATAAAATAGAATTTACGAAACAAGGTCCATAAGTAATTAAACACCCATAATTTTTTTATTAAAAAAGATTTTTGGTAATTAGATATATTGTATTTAAACGTATGGTTTTAGGGGGTGGAAAGTCCATAAATGATTGTAATCACTTTCATTTATGGTTAACCAGGCCTACACCAGTTCACTAAATCCAAATCCTATTGTTATTTAGTTTAAACTATATATTGTTACATGTAAGTCGTTAGGGCCGGCCTTAAATCACCTGAGCCGGCCATCAGCCTAACCTTCTTTTGGCCAAAATAAATTTAAAAAAATAAAGATTTTTTTCTAAATATAAATAAAATTGACGGGCCAAAAGGGTAAGGTAAGGCAAAAATTTAGACCGATTTTAAATTTAACAAATATGAATATTCAGCCAGACTTAGCTCAAGATTTGATTTTATCTTGACCCGGGTCATGGATTTAAGCCCGGCTGACAATTTAGGACATTACCGGGACTGGCTAACCCAGCGCAAACCACTATAAAAATGCGCTTTATAAGTATAAAAATCTACATAAATTTAGGAGACGATAATGTCGAAAGTCCGTTTTCTCCAAACTTTAAACCCCCCCCCCCCCCCATTCTGACAGAACACCTGTCGAGATGTCGCGTCGCCTCAATTACCACCATATAAGCTCGCTGAGCTGGTCGAAATTTAACGGATACCGGCGACCTAATCTAAACTTTTAGATAAGCATTTTCCATTCATTTAGGTCATGGCCCGGAATCGTCAAAAATGAGGGTAGGTGACAAAATATATACACGAGTTCACAACTTTCCACATAATTTATTTTTAAACAAATTTAAATTTATCTACGGGGCTCAAAATTTTCAAGCTAAATTTTTCAAACAAAGACATTATGACCTTGATCATATTTTTGGGACCAATCTGTTTAAATTTGCGGTAACAGTCGAGCGAGTTCAATTTTTTTTTATAAAATGTAAGGTTAAATGACAAAAATTCTGCTAAAATAAAATAAAAATAACTTGATTCAAAAATCGTTTAAAAAAGTGCCTTCAAATGAGTAGTTATATTTGGGTACGCCGTTTAACTGTTTAACCAAAAAGGATAACCAGAGTATTTTTTTAGCAAATAATTCAAAAAAATAATGGATAGACCATGTATGTTTAGTCTTAATTAATCAGTACCCCTTAAGTTTATGTTCACTTTCTAATCAAGCCCAGGTGGGATAAGGCTCAAGCCCGATTTCAGCATAACTCATATTCGAAATTTAAAATTCATTCATTTACCATAATTTTTTCAAATCGATCAGCTGACGTGAAAAGCAATCGGGCCGAGGCTGCTTCGTCGCCTTCTTCGTTTGGGGACGGCAACATATTTTTTCTCGACCGATCTCGAGAGTGTTAAATTTCAAAATCTATATAACATCCGAGAAGTCGTTTGTTCATAAACTTTGCAAAGAGATTTAAGGGAATGCTTTTTGATATAATTTGAGGATTCAAGACATGATATTTAACGAAATTAGATATATGTTGGATATGATTTGCAATTTTCCTTGTTATGCCGGATACAGTTACTGGATTTTTATTCGAACACGTTAAATGGGCAATTACGTAAAAGAGAAGTTGGGAGATGCTTATAAAGCAATAAATTAGCCTTTTTTAGCAAAAATATAGTGAGAGAAATAAAATTAGGACGCTCCTGGTCGTAAAAGGGACATTAATACGGTCCGACCGTTAAAAAAAATTTAAAATACATTGTATATACAGTGTTTTTTTTCTTCCTTATTTCATTTTATTTATTAGCCCCACATTTTTTTACAGGTAATTTATTATATCTATTGTAAATCACCAATTTTATTCCCAACTTTTTTATTTGTAATTGAGGAGCGAAATACCACATATACCACGGTATAGAATTTATTAATTTTTCGTATATTACCTGTGATAAAATTTTTTGTCAATTATATTTAATTGAGTGTTATTTCGATATATAACTAAATTTGCGAAAAGCCAATTTTTAACATTTTACATTCTATCATAAATTTTACCAATAGAAACCCATATTGTTAAATTTAGAGATGAGTGCACGCGAATATGGGCGGCCTTACCTTTTTTACACATAATATTTCTTGGAATTCGTTAATCAATTTTTACTACACTTAATTGCTTACTATCTAAATTCAATAACAGATATAATAGTTGCGTGGTTGTCATAAAAAACCTTAAAAGCAGTCTACTATATTGTGCTCGAATAATGCTGTAGGTTGAAAAATAATTTTATAGTTGGCAACATATCTTATGATCATTTTTTGTACACAATCTCTAGACAGAATCTAGAATAAAAGAAATAGTGCAAAAATAACGCCTGGTCATAAATGACTTAAAGAGCCTGTGGCTTGCCTAAAGAGCAAATCTAAGCAATCTGTTTTTCTTAGGGTTTTTCACATTTAAATATTGGAAAAAATTAGTGTGTTACACGCAGGTCGTATGGGAACCAGCGGACGCCATCTCTAATTTTAAAATATCTTTTATATGACTGAATACTATATTCACTGATGTAAGAAGTGAGGATATAACAATTTATATATGCTATTTTATTATTGAATGTCCCATATATATAGAATAGAAATTTACATAGGAATAATAGAAGTATATCCAAGTATTTAAATTAGAATACAAGTATCTCAAAATGATTTGCATACTAACATTACTGTCCCCTTTTTTTTGATTCTGACGGCGTCGCAAATCTCTACCAAGTTGTTTGACAAGTAAATCAAGGTAGGACTTTTTCGTAAAGTTGATGTTATCAATGGTTGACATATTAACGAGCAATGGGCTTGTCATAGACTGAGTAGAGGCAGCTGATTTTTCTAGTTGATTCATTCTTCTAGCTTCTTCTCGCCATCTATTTTAATGTTTCAAACTAGATTAGATTAGATGTTTGCCAGGATGTCCTTTTGATTTACGAAACGTCCGTAAGGCATCGATGAGTGTTTCGCATAAGACACCAGTCTTACTATCGGTGGCTTTGGGTCATAAGCAGATATGGTCACGTCTTAAGCTGTTTAAGTCTAAGTACGAACTCGTTTAGCGTTAAAAACGTACTTAGTTGCATCATTCTAATCCCAATTAAATTTATGATTTTTTACCGAGGGACGGGGTAGGCAATCAGCGAGGTTTGTTCTACCCGGTTTGTAATCGATCACAGTCGATTGCTGAGACTTTGTTGAGCCATAAAAGTAATCGTGTATTAGTTACAAAGTCTAAGTCTCTTGTGGGGCCGTGATTTAGTATTCGTCGGTCTTTTGGTAATCGTCGATCGTTTAGTGTTTGTCGATCGTTTGGTATTCGTTGATCGTTGTATTCGTCGATCGTTTCGTATTCGTCAATCGTTTGGTATTCGTTGAGCGTTTCGTCGATCGTTTCGTATTCGTCGATCGTTTAGTATTCGTCGATCGTTTAGTATTCATCGATCGTTTAGTATTCGTCAGTCGTTGACCTATTTGTCGATCGTTTAGTACTCATCGATCGTTTAGTATTCGTCAGTCGTTGACCTATTCGTCAGTCGTTTAATATTCGTCGGTCGTTTATAATTCGTCTGTTCAATATTCGTCGGTCGTTTATAATTCGTCTGTTCAATATTCGTCGGTCGTTTATAATTCGTCCGTTCAATATTCGTTGGTGTTTCATATTCGTCGGTCGTTGAAGACAATTATCATCAGTTCTAGGACTATTATCATCAGGTCGTTGAGGACCATTTATTGCCAGGTCGATGACATTTATCGTCAGGTCGTTGAGAACCATTTATCGTCAAGTCGTTGAGGACCATTTATCGTCAGGTCGTTGAGGACCATTTATCGTCAGGTCGTTGAGGACCATTTATCGTCAGGTCGTTTAGTATCGTCAGGTCGCTTAGACCATTTATCGTCAGGTCGCTTAGACCATTTATCGTCAGGTCGTTCAGACCATTTATCGTCAGGTCGTTCAGACCCCAGGTCGCTTAGACCATTTATCGTCAGGTCGTTTAGACCAATTATCGTCAGTTCGCTTAGACCATTTATCGAGGTCGCTTAGACCATTTATCGTCAGGTCGTTTAGACCATTTATCGTCAGGTCGTTTAGACCATTTATCGTCAGGTCGCTTAGACCATTTATCGTCAGGTCGTTTAGACCATTTATCGTCAGGTCGTTTAGACCATTTATCGTCAGGTCGCTTAGACCATTTATCGTCAGGTCGTTTAGACCAATTATCGTCAGGTCGCTTAGACCATTTATCGTTAGGTAGAGGACCGTTATCGTTAGGTAGAGGACCGTTATCGTCTCAGGTAGAGGACCGTTATCGTCTCAGGTAGAGGACCGTTATCGTCTCAGGTAGAGGACCGTTATCGTTAGGTAGAGGACCGTTATCGTCTCAGGTAGAGGACCGTTATCGTCTCAGGTAGAGGACCGTTATCGTCAGGTAGAGGACCGTTATCGTTGGGTAGAAGACCGTTGTCGTCAGGTCGAGGACCACTTAAACAAGTCGTTGCGGACCAATATCCGTTCGGTCGTTAGCCCCATCGTAAAGAACATAGTTCGTTCGGTCGTTAAAGATAATCGTTAAGAGTTTGGGCTTTATCGTCAGGTCTTTCAGGACCATATGGTTCGGTGGTTAGGTTCAATGATCGTTCAGGCACCGCGTTTCTTGCCATTTTTTGGAGATTGGAAAACCCTTTCCGGTCTATGTTTTGACCTTTCTTTCAGACATCTCAATTCCGTATAAATGAGATTCGATTCTTAATTAGGGGGCCATTTCAGTACTAGTTGATGCGCAATCGTTTTAGACCGTGGTGTGCTTGTCTTTTAGACAAATTCGTTGCTCCATCAATTTTTGTCTTGTTACGGCACTTCTGTCTTTCAGACGAAGCTATAATTCGTAATCCCTGATTGACATTGATGGGCGTAATTGTAAGGTGCATCATTCGCTGAATATGGACCTTGTGCGTCAATTACTTGTATGGTTCCTTCCTCAATTAGAATCAGTTTTCCACAAGAATAATCGGGCCAACAAATAAAAGGGGGTTAAATTTAATTACTTTAAAAAAAAACAATTTTCCAATTTATTTAAAATAAGCTCGATGGCCGACGGGAGGTCCTTCTGGAAGACTCCAGCTCCCGCCTCGTCGCCAATGTAAGAAGTGAGGATATAAAAAGTTATATATGCTTATTGAATGTCCCATATATATAGAATAGAAATTTACATAGGAATAATAGAAGTATATCCAAGTATATAAATTAGAATACAAGTATCTCAAAATGATTTGCATACTAACAACTGGCTCTAAAATTACATTTCTAACCTAAATATGAAATAATGTTAAAACCTAAATATTTTAACGGATATTCATATACTTACATTGACGCATCATGGGAGGACCTAGTCAACACTTAAAAATGCAATAAAAATTAGGCTGTTTTGACATATCAGATCCTATTGTTTCTCCCAAAATATTTTCCACGTCTCCTATATCCCTCCTCCTGGTATATTTTTTCTGCCTATATCGTGGGTTTTAATGTTTGGTAAAAGTTGGCTCAGGGAAAATGACCAAAACCCCCAACACTCCCCGGTGTTTAAAAAACAAAAACATTAAATGGTAAAAAGGTTTAGCATAAACATTTTTCTTTACGATTATAATTTTGTAATCTTACGTTTATTGTATTAAACTAATATAAAAGGATTAGAAATAGAACTACAGTTTAAATTGATTTAAACCTATTTATCTAAAAAATCTCTATTTAAGACGCATTCAAAAATCTTTATTACAAAATTTTAAATATTCTATATTTTTGAAATTTGGGTTTTATGAAAATTATTAATCATTTTTTTAGCAATATAACTTTACTCCCGGTGCAATTGCTTTAAGTATATTTTTTTAAATTTATATCTATTTATATAAAATCAATTTCTGCGTATTAGTACTACAAATCTGCCCCAACAAAACATTAGCATGTTTAAAACTTTTTTTATTTAAATAATTGAAAATATTATTTTGAGATAAAAAAAGAATTATTACAAAATGCCAAATTTAATTAAATACATAGCATTTTTTGGTAAACTAAATATAGTATTTTAAATTTAAGAATATTCACTTTAAACGTGCCCTTAATAAAAAATAAAATCTAATTTAATAATTGAGCAAGTTAGGATATACTTTGAAATAAATTGATTAGTATAAACTATAATTTATCAGTTTTAGAGAATTGTAAAATTAAAAAAAAGACCAAAAAAATGTGTCCCTTCTTTATAAAAAGGCAATTTTCTCAAGTAATATAGCTTATTTAAATTTTATTATTTAAATGTTTTCTGAAAAAAAATAAGATTTTTGATAAACCTCCATTTGATTCACTATGCTACAAAAAAATTATAAACACTAATTTCTTAAATTTTCAAGTTTTAAATTAATTTTATGGCGTTTACAGTTTATTACCCAAGGGCAGAAATTAAGATACATACCTAAAAATTGTAATCATATTAACCTGTGACATTGAATAAGGGTCCTTACAAAGTAAATGGCTAAATACACGACTATAAATTTGAAAAAAAAATGTTGTAAAATGATAACAATAAAGATCAATTTTTATCACTTTTACCGATTTGGGCCATTCTGTCAAAGGCTTGAGCGTAGTTTTGGTATATTCGTTCTCCCCCATTTGCCCCAAAATATTTAACAAATTAATTAAAAACAATTTTTAGGAGGTTTCCCCCATATTTATCCCTCTTTTGGAGACCATAGCCTCCTAGGGGTGACACTTTTAACCATGCATAGCAATTGATATTGACCGGGTTAATTAGTAAAATTTGCTAGCACGCCGGAAACTTGTTATAGCCAAGGCTCCCATTTTAGGCACGCCTGAGGCCTACCTATGTGGGACACTCAGGAGCTTAAAACGTGGTTGTACACGAAGCTATTTTCCATTGCAAAAAACCGCCTATGCATGCATTCAAACCCAAAACTCCTGCAGGGATGTTTGGATATTGCATTTTATTCGCTTCAATCAACTACATTGAACGACACAAAATTTTTGAAATACTAGTGAACAGTTGGATTTAAAAAAAAATTTGTATGGTGAGCCTGGTGGCGTGTTTTCATCCAGTGGCAAGGATTGAAACATAAAGCCTCGATAATTGAAAAACAATCCTTTTTCCTTTTTTGACATAGAACACAGGCCTCTGTTATAAAGTCATATATTTAAAATAAGTATGGAGAGTGGAAAATATGTATGAACCACATCTAATACACAGACTAACCGGCGCGCAAAATAATACAATATTAATACCTTATTAATATTTCATTATAAATTTTCTTAATTGCGAACTACCATTTTAAGTATCAGACGTAATTAAAAAAGTTTTGTTTAACATTTCTGCATTTTTATTTAATTATTATTAAGGGAGTTTAATTGTTAAAAAAAGTAAAAATAGACATTTTTCAAATTTTAAGGGGTTATATCACGTAATGTGCCCATAGGAAAAAATCGAAAAACACCATTAGATTTTCCATTAAAAACCTATAAAACACAAGCAATTCACTTTTTCATATCCAAGAAAAAACGTTGATTTTTATTGCACAACGTTATTAGAGCCGATTTAAGAAATTAATAACAAATCTAATTTTAATTATGGGTGAGAGAGTGATTGGCTGTGGTTGCTTTTGCATAAAAAATCAGACACGTTGGGTTGGTTTTAATTCAGATTATAATTAAAAAAACTTTTAGCCAGGCTTTTTGTAATTGGGATAATTTAACAAATTTTTTTTAAACAAGCCGTTTTTTAAAAATAAAAAATATTTTTTTTTATGTTTTAAAATTTGTTAAGGCCGCAGCCATTAGTATGAATTATATAATAAGCCAAGATGGATATTGTAAATATTAACCAAATTAAATTCTAGTTAAATTTTTTCAAAATAAACTAAGCTAATTTTTAGGGGTCAGGTATCTTTTATATATTTGATATAATTTATTGAATGAAAACATAAAATTATTAAAAATCTGCAAAATCGTATATTATGTTACTTTTTCATTTTTAAATATATAAACAGGTCTACAAAAACTTAATGTTCGGCGAGGTTTACTGCAGTCCCTTTTTTGTAATTATCAATGAGACCGAGCCCTACAACCATCGAAAAAATTGCCGCTTCTGGCCAAATTGACTGATTTTGTGACCATGAGTATAATTGAAAATTAAGCTAACTTTAACCTTTAGTTTTACACCTTAATGAGATCTAAAATTTTTAAATCTACCAAACTCCAAAATCCTTAAGGTTATTCGTAATATATGACACCCAAACCAATATTTTTTGCTCCTTTAAAATTATTTTATAATTATTTTTATCGTAATACAACAAGCCTTGTTAAACATTTTAATTTTAATAAGATTTTGCTAAAAAACAGTGAGGGTATCTTATAATTAGGAAATTTATTTTGACCAGAAGTGATTTTTCACGGAGGTAGGGCATAAAAAACGCGAGAAATTTGTTTACTACAACTGTGGGAGGTTAAAAAAGTATTATTATTTCAATTTAAGGTTAAAAGATTACGATAGGTGGTGGCGGCTGGTGATATTTGTTCTGGGTATCTTATTGTCGTCACAACTAGAGAATTTTAACCAAATAAAATTCTCGGGATATCTTATCGTTTTTACTACTAGTGAATTTTTAACCAAAAAAAATTCTCAGAATTCTACAAGTAAGAATACTAGAGAATTTTTAACCAAATAAAATTCTCAGAATTCTACATGCAAGAATACTAGAGGATTTTTAACCAAATAAAACTCTCAGAATTCTACAAGCAAAAATACTAGAGAATTTTTAACCAAGTAAAATTCTCAAAATATTTTAATGTACTTAAAGATGATAATATTCATATTTTTTTCAAATAATTTATTTTTTTATTTTAACATAAAATTTTTTGTGGAAAAAACTTACAAGTTACCTTATTCATTTTAAAAAATAACTTATAATCCATTTTTAAAAAAATGTGCCAAAGTAAATAATTTTGAGGAGTGTTTAGCCAGGGCTGGTTTGTTCTGGGGCGCTAGGCAATTTTTATTACTGAGTTTTTGAAGCTGAAACATTAAAAAATACGTGTTTTAGCCATCTTAATAACATATATGGAAATTAAGTTTAGCAATATATTTCATTTAATCGGTAGGCTACGATTAAAATGAGTTTAAGCTAGGTTAATGTTGGGTTGGAAATATTAAATCAGGATTTAATTAGGATTAGGCAAGTGTAAGTTATCGTTAAAGTTAACTTCCGGTCATAGCAGACATTTTTCCGACTTTATTATAAAATTGACTTCAACACAGGGAATCACCTTAAAACATGGGCGTATTTTGCAACTTATAAAAAGTGCAAATATAACGGAAATTCATCGCCTTTTTAAAATTTATTTACTTGGTTGAACCTCCTTAACAAAAATATTTTAACAAATTTTCACGGCGATGTACCATAGACATAAAGTATTTAAGGACAATTGATAAGAAAGACAATTTTTTACATTTTTAGTTTTTTTTAATAGTTTAAGACAAAAGCTTAACTTAATTGATTTGGATAAACTTTTTTGAATAAATATATCAAGTACTCATTATAATATTAATATGCCATACTCATGATTGTTAAATTTAGTATTCTAAAAAATAGCGCTTGATAACTTGGTATAAAATAATGCCACACATACATAATTATTATAAAATTATTGATTTATTTATTTAATATGTAAAAAACATAATTTATAACAACAATTGATAAAATGGACAAAATTTATAATCAAAAATGTGTAAATATATTTTATAAATAAACATAATTAGTTTTCTTCTTATTTTGCACCTAAAAATATGAAAATAAAGATGAACCAATATATATTAAATTGATGTATTATGTATTACTTTTGTGGTAAATGTTTTTGATCCTTTTTTTCCTGCCTGGGGGTGGCAATATAATATTTTCCAAGTCTCTCAAGACATTGGAATCATTATCTATCCCTTCAACATCATTAGTAATGTTTTCATAATGCACAGTCTCATTGAGACTTTGCTCCATGAATTCAATAGCTGTCATTGTCAAACAATCTAAACCCTCTTGTTGAGTTTGTGTTGACCAATCTAAATCCTCTTGTTGTGTTTGTGTGGAACAATCTAAACCCTCTTTTTGTGTTTGTGTGGATTTGTTAGATTTTATGGAGCTTTTATTTTTTAATGATGGCACAACCGGGCAAAAACCTACATCGGCATACTCACCTAAATTATCAAAGTGTTCGGAAAAATCGTTTTTAACATTAAGGGGTAAGCTTGCAATTTTATTGAAAAGAACATCATTGTTTTTAAAATGTTTATATGTAGAAATGTGCAATTTAAATGCTTTTCTTTTTGATTTTGTAATATGACAACTTGGTTGAATAACTTCAATTTGCGTTTGTAAACTTGCAAAAGAAGTTTACAACCAAGTTTTGTCACAAAAAATAGGTTGATATAAATTAAGACTATTTTCTCTAAAGTAACTAAACAAATGTGAACAGGGTAAATTTAAGGCTGTGCGTATAGCGCAGCCACAATTTAAATTATAAAATTTAAACACCCCATCTTATCAGTATCAAAAAATAGTGTGTCATTTTTGAATTTTTCATAAATTTGTTGAAGATCACTTTTTACATTGGGTTTTCTTAGATTGTATATGTCTCTGAGCTGGACATTGATACCTTTAGAGGTAAGATGATCTTTTACTTTAATTATAGAACCGCCAGTGTCAAGTAAGTCTGTTACCTCTTGCATACAATATTCAGGAATGAATCTTTGTGGTGCAAGGGATTTATATATTGCCTCATCTAAACCCAGTAATTAAGACATTTACATTTTTATAATAAGAAAGTGCTTAGTCCAAATAAATAAAATTATCATAGAGACAAATTTGAAAATATATAATTTAATGAATAATTAATATATCATTAAATATTCCATCATTTAGTGTTTATACCTAGCTCGTGGTTGTGGTCCAAATTTGTTTCCATAATTCGAAGATTCATGTTTTTGAAATCAAATGCAATTTTTATATGACTAGGACAGCCTCTACGTATGGTTTTAGATGAACAAACTTGGGCTGTACTTTTAACCTTCCTATTTCCTCCATAACGGCACCAGAAGACAATCTGAAAAATATAATTTTTTGATTATAGTAAAATCATTAAACCATTCCTCTATCTATCTATTTAGATAGGGATTTATTGACTGTATCAGCTCAAAGAGTATGTAGATGTGATAACCAAATTTGTGGTAATTTGTTAATATGTGAAAAATAACTTATACATTATAAAATAGAAATACAATTAAAAAATCAATCCTCAATTGATATATTTGGATAAGCCTAGAGAGTTTTAAGGTTGATATAATAACAATATTCAAGTTAATAATATTGTTAATATGTGAAAAATAACTAATCATTTATTATAAAAATTACTTTGTCATATTTGAAAATTGAAGGTGGCCTCATTAATACGGTATTGTATTTGTAGAAGTTTGTAAAACTTGATCTTTCATAATTTTTTATAAAGGTTTCCAATTGAGCGTAAGATTCAAATGTTTTTCCAACCTAAATAATAAAAATTTATAAATTTACTTCTAAATCCATGTTACCTATGTTACCTAATTGATCGTAGGATTCAAATGTTTTTTCAACCTAAATAAAAATTTAAAAATTTACTTCTAACTCCATTTTGTTAAAAAAAATAAATAAAATTTATTTTGTAAAGAACTTTATTTGGTTAAAAATTCTCTAGTATTCTTACTTGTAAAATTCTGAGAATTTTATTTGGTTAAAAATTCACTAGTAGTAAAAACAATAAGATATCCTGAGAATTTTATTTGGTTAAAATTCTCTAGTTGTGACGACGATAAGATACCCAGAACAAATATCACCAGCCGATAGTGGCTTATACTGCATGTGTTTAATTTACAATAATACTTCAAATTATTGAAATTTTGAAGAATATTCTTTATCTAATTAAAAAAATGTATTTTTTTAATTTCTTGTAAAATTTTTAATCTATTCCTTAGGATTTATTATAAATACTCAAAAAGTTAGGATCGGCAAATTTTTTTTTAAATTAAAAAAAAAAAATAAATGATTTTCTTTTGGGACATAAATATGTTCCCTGCACAAAATACTCAAAAGTGCCACAAGATTATAGACATAAAAGCAATTATGCTATGCTATAGCAGTTTTTGATTAAACTTATGTTTTTGGGGAAAAAAAGCTAAAAAGATTAAAGTTTATCAATGAATTTAGAAAAGTTAATATGTATATCCAATAATTAGTAGGGGAGAGCGGGGCGAGGTGGCGAATGGGGCGAAGTGATTTTTTCAAATATTTTGGGCACTGTAAAATTAAATTGGTTGAAATTGGGTTCTAAAATATATTTTTATAAGCATAACCTGAATATGAGAAAAAAAATTTTAAAAAACCTTTTATTAAAAAAATAGGGTAAATAAACTGTTTTTTGGGCACTTTTCATCGAAAAAACCTTTATTTGTTTTTACGCTTGGTCAAAATATCAATGAAATAAATAGCTCAAATAGGTTTTGTCTATTAAAAAAAAGTGTTATTTAACTATTCTATATGTTAAGCCTCCCAAAACGCCAAATTATTTGTAATATATTGATTTTATATATCAAAGAGGGTGTGGGGCGATGTGGTTGGGGGTGAGGTGGTTTTTCAATTTTTATCAGCAGTTTATTATTATGTGAATTACAAGCGAAAAACGTGATTACCAAACGAATATGCTATACAATTAGCTTTAAGGATTTAAAAACCGGCAATAGTACAAATATTGCCCAAATATCTAAAAAGTAATCTATTTTAAGAAGAAAATTAAGGCTGTTCCTAATAAGGACAATGAGCATATTTTTTTCCCTAAAGAATAGGGTTTAGTTGAATATATACTAGAAGCTGAAAGATTGTACCATGGATTAAGCCCAAAATTTTCATGTTTACTTTATAAAGTGTAGTAAATGTTTATCTGAGAAATTAGAATAAATCTATTTTGACTATCACCAAAACCTCATATTTTGACTACCGTCAAAATCCCATATTTTGAGTTGAACATTTTGAACTAAACTAATTTGAATGGACGAATTGACCAAACCTTTGGAATTCAAATGGAAAAAGAATTTGAAGATGTTAACCGTTACAAACACTATATAATGGCCTTTATTACGACTTAAATACACTTATAATATTTTTATTTTCCTTTTTATTTTATTTTTATAAAATAAATATTGGTGTCAGAAAACACCTTGTCGGAGGCGTCCGACAGAACCCACGCAGTCCTTAAACTTGGCCACCCCTGACAACCGCTCAACAAACAAAATATTCACCGTTCCAACCCTATAAATAAAATTCGATGCAAGATGTTAATTCTTTGTCAACTAAGCTATTCACAACGTTATAAAACACCTTGTCGGAGGCGTCCGACACAACCCAAGCAGCCCTTAAACTTGGCCACCCCTGAGAAACGCTCAACAAAAAAATATTTCACCGTTCCAAACCTGTAAATAATCGATGCAGGATGTTAATTTTTTGTCAACTAACCTATTCACAACGTTATATTGTTTACGTTAATTCTTCCTGAACCCATCTATTCACAACAATATGTAAAACTCTATGCATTTTATATAATAATAAATGATGACGACAATCCTCCCTAAGCGTAACTATTCGCTACACATAATAATTAATTCGAGGTTTTCGCCACAATGGCCCTAATTCCGTCTGAGGCAGATGCTAGCATTAATGACATTTGCAGATAATTTTTGCATGAGACACAGAATGAGCCCAATGTGATAACGCCCAATGCGACCATATTTAGGACAGAGCCCTATATGACAACGCCCATTGCGACCATATTAAGGACAACAGAGCCCTATATGACAACGCCCATTGCGACCATATTAGAGAGCAGAATCCTTTATGATAACGCTTGCGACCATATTGAGGACAGTGAGGTTGCCAATTGCGTGCTTTATGCTGACGCCAGCACCCGCATAAGTATTTAAAAGGAACTATTAAAATGTAACCATAATCTGCCTCTTTTCGGCCAACGATACCTCATTTGCATTAAACGATAGCTGGTGACTGATAACCCTTCAATGTCCAATAATTACTCTTCCGATCATTTCAATACTGCCATTCACGTCGACCCAATGCCACACAGCTTAATCTCAATCAAACTTTAATAATGGAGCAAAAAAAACGGACGTGTTTATCTGAGAAATTAGAATAAATCTATTTTGACTATCACCAAATTCATATTTTGACTACCGTCAAAATCCCATATTTTAAGTTGAACATTTTGAACTAAACTAATTTGAATGGACGAATTGACCAAACCTTTGGAATTCAAATGGAAAAAGAATTCGAAGATGTTAACAGTTACAAACACTATATAATGGCCTTTATTACGACTTAAATACACTTATAATATTTTTATTTTCCTTTTTATTTTATTTTTATAAAATAAATAGTAAATTACATAACTAAGCTACTCTTATGCTATTTAATTATAAAATTCCTAAAATTGGATAAAAGATGAAAGACTGGTAAATATTGGTTTACCCTGTTTTTTCATTAAAAACAAGGAAGTTTTTTAAGGCTTCCTGATGCCACAAGTCTTGCCTGAGCTTGAAAATTTTTTTGACAATTCATTAAAATCACAGAAGAAAAACAAATCCTGAAAATATCTGGAATGCTGATGAGACTGGACTGACCACAGTTCAATCAAGAAAAATTAGCCCTTAGAGGTGCTAAACAGGTAGGATAAATAACTTGAAACAAAATTAGAAAGGATGAGTTTGTAATTGCTCCAACCTATTGTTAACAAGCCTAAGAAAAGGAGAAACTCAAAAATTTAAAAATCTTTTATAAATATTTATCATAATTTAATTAACTTATGAAATAAAAATGTCTAATAACCCGTTATATATTATTTCTTGTTTATTATGAACTAATTTTTTAACCAACCATCTCGCCCCCTTTATACACCACTTCATCCCGTTGTTGGGGCGAAGTGGCGGAAAAAAATAATTTTTTTGACTCGAAATATCTGTTAAAATATAACAGTTTAAATTAAAGTTGTATATGATTTAAATACAGTTTTAAAATACCTATCTTTTGCGATATACCATAATTATATAGATCATTTAAAAAAAAGTTATGATCAAATATTCAAAAAACAACCATCTCGCCCCGCTCTCCCCTACATAGACATTCAGTATTTTATAATAATTTGTTTAGTACAAATTATCATTAAATACTACCATCTACCGAATAATATAAAAATATAAACTTAGCTGTTAATATGTAAAAAAAGCGACCTAATTAAATTCAATGTCATAATAATACTGACCACAATGAATAGCAATACGATCGGATCCTGTTTTTAGCTGTCTATGTGATTTTTGCTTAAAACAAAATTTCGCATAATATCTGATATTACCCTAAACTCCAATTTTAAAATAGCCTTCACCTAACACTTCCCTAATTCTAATTTAATCTTAAACTAATTCAAATCATATAAAAACCTTATGGATAGATGCAATAAAAAAAATGTTTTGTACCTGCTGACCCATGCGCTGGTCGAATCTTTTTGTATTCGATGTAAATTATTATGCATCTTTTATGATATCAGTTTTCATCGCCAGAAAATTAGATAATTAACAAGTACATGTCTGATTCTGTTGCATATTTCTTACAAAACATTAAAAAAGCGCGGTTCATGGTCATCAGAGGGCATTTTGTGTTACGGGTTTTGCGCCACGAGCTAAAAACAGGGTTTGATATAATAAAAATTCTATTGTTTTTAATCAAAAAAAAATTAACAAATCACAAGACACGGCTTAAAGAACTTAATTAATACAAGAAATTGCTGCTGATTGTAAATTAGATCCGTATTTTGGAAGATAGGCCAAACTTGTAAGTCGTAAAGCTGAATTGGCATTAAGTTCAGTCTATAGGGGTTAAGGGTGAACCTAGGAAATTTTAGTAAAAATAACAATTAAAAAGGCCTGTTCTGCTCACGCAATATCTGCCCCCCCCCCTGGGGTACGGCTCTCTACATTTTAGGATCAGATGGGCTTCTCTAAGGCTTGATTATGCATCTTGAACGTCCTTTATTATAATCTGGTTTATGCAATAAACTTTAGGCTTCCACTCAATATAAAAAGGACAGCTATGCGTAACTTATTACAGCCACAATTGTCTGAAAAATGAGAGTATAAAATATTATATTTGCCACCTCATAGTGGCTTATTTACTTTAATTGTTTTTCAAAAAATGATTATAAAACAAGCATAATTTACATTTTAGCTGAAAACAATTAGCATAAAAATCTTACTTAATTACCTAAATATTTTAATGCTTTTGCAATTAATGCATTTTAGATAATAAAGAAGTACGCTTTAAATTTTCTAAACACAAAAACAATGCAATATTGCATAATATTTTACATTTTTTGCCCCTTTGAGGTATATTGTTAAAGCTGTTTTTGATATAAAAAATCCTATATTAACTCAAGGCGTGTATTGCAATAGTTTTATTATGGAAAGTAAAATACAAAAAGTATTATATCAAATGAAATGTAAATTAAGCCGTTTGCTGCCATCAAATGTAATAAAAATAGTGTGGTTATACCTTTGTCGCAAAAAATTGTGAACAAAATAATGGATGTAGCTAAAAAAAATTGTAATTAAATTGAACATTTAATTGACTAATGACAAAAATTTTATCATATTTTTATATAAATAAATTTGTTAAAACCGGCAATTCATATTTATTTTTTTAAATTAATAGTTATTTATTTTTATTTTTAAATTCTAGCTACACACCTTACTGCGGCTAGTAAAAAAATTTGTAGAAAAAAATCGACAATTAACATTAATGTGGCCAATTTAGTTTTTCAAAAAAAAAATTTAAATTTTTTAATTTTTTTACACCTAAAGGTTAATCATATGGGCTCAATGACTTTCTTAAAACTTTTTTTTTAACAAGGCGGCTAATAATAATTTCATATTTTATAAAAAGTAATTTTAAAATAAAAAGAATCTTAACGGCTAATATCGAAAATGAGAATTAATGTTTTTTGGTCGTTTTGATATGCCTAATAAAAAATTTTAATAATTTCTAATTTCTTAAATTTTTTAAACACTAGCCACATTAATGTTAATCAAATGCGCACAATTTTTTTTCCAAAACTTTTTTTTCACGCCAATACGAATTTTAAAATTGTCAAAAAAAAATATTTTTAAATTTAAAAAATTTTAGCGGCTAAATATCAAAAAATGAGTATTAATGTTTTTGGTCGTTTAGAATATGCCTAACAAAATTAAAAAAAAAATTTTTACACTAGCCGCCTAAATATTAATTAAATGCGCTTGATTTTTTTTTTTTCAAAACTTTTTTTTTACTAGCCGCAGTCTTAGTAATAATTTATGCATGAATGTTCCCCAATATGATCTCGAAAGTGTGAAAATTGTAATCGTTGGTGATTCTGGAGTAGGAAAAACGTCCTTTTCCCATTTGCTATGTCAAAACAAAATACTTCGCAACCCAAAAGGAACGATTGGTGCGCAAGTTGATGTTAAAGTATTTTTAACTATAATTTGATTTATGTTAGACACATATTTTTAAGGAGGGAACTCATTTTGCTAAAGAATATTTTGTTGAATTTTGGGATATTGGTGGCTCCACTTTCCATAAAAACAGTCTAAATATCTTTTTTAATGGATTGCATGGTACCCTATAGCTATTTTTATTTGTTAGGAATTATTTTAGTATATGATTTAACAAATTTCAAAAGTCTAACAAATTTAAGTAAATGGCTTAAAGAGATTTGCAATTTTCAAGACCCACTAATGTAATTGATTTTTGTAATTAAAAATAGAAAAATTGATAAGGAGGATATTAAACATCCTTATGATTTGAATGTTCCTATTCTATTGGTTGCCACAAAATTAGACATTGGAGCACAAAGCTCTAAAAACAATGATTTTGTAATCCCTAACAAAATAGATGAGATTCATTTAGTGAGTCAACAAAATATATTTATCTAATAATATTTTTTTTAATATGAAATATTTTTTCTAATTTTTTACTGATTAACCTTTATAAATTTTCCTCTATTATAGGACACTAGAAACACTAACCATTTAGCTCCAGGGCAAACAAATTCTGTGAAACTAAGCCGTTTTCTTGATCTAGTGAGTGATTAAAAATATATGAAAATACATGAAATATATGACACTAATTTTTGACATAAATTTTATTGTTAGAAGTTAATTAAAATTATTTAAATTAATATTTACCTCATTGTACGTTTCTGATGAAACAACAAAATTTAAATATTATACTTAAGTCAATAAAAATAAATGAATATTAACAAATGTTAATTTCACAATTTATTTGTGTAAGGGTATATTGTGTGTTTTTTTAATAAATTGATATTTTTTTTTATATTTATACAATAGGTAGTGGCAACCAAAATTGGAAGCAGTTTTTACAAACCCTTTTATCTTTCCTCTTCAATTAATAAAAATTTTTATGAATAATAATTTTTATAAGATATAAGAAATATCTTTTAAAATCTAACTTTTTAACTGATGTTAATGGGCATGTGATTTCTTTGTTCTTTTTTACCATTTTAAGCTCTTACCTATTGTGTTAATTGAATTAGATAACATTTGACCTAATAAATTTGTTATGCAATCTTGTATTATGCTATAGTTTAATAAGCTTTTTAAGTATATATTTTATCAGTTTTTAATTATAGAAATAATTTTTACAAATATTAAGTTTATGGAATATGAAATTAATCAGCCAAAAAACTTCTGCAATGACCCCATGGTTAATGCTATGCAATATAATGTCATATTGACCAAAAAAAATGAAAAAAAAATTATTATGCATATTAATTTATATATAAATAAATCAAAACATTTACTATTTTTATATAATATTTTTTTACCAAAAATGGTTTAAAAGAAAATTTCAAAAAATAATGAATAACACCTATCAAAGGCAATGAAAATAATAAACTTAATTTTGAGTATATGAATTATAAATAATATGGTCAGTCCAATAAGTAATTTGAAAACAAAAAATAAAAACTACAAATTGAAATTATGGAACTGAATCCCCTTTTTTAAATAAAAATATAGATATAAAGGGTGTGTTCCAAATTTTTTATTTATCTAAATATGCTTAATATATAAATTAAATAAATCCCAAGTAATTAAAATAAAAAAATGCAATCACCCATGCATTATTAAAATATATCTTTTAACCTTAATAACTTATTTCACAATTTAACATTATTGGAATACACCATTTTGGACATATTTAATTTGTAATTTGACTATAAAAAGTAATCACTTAGAATACGCTATTATAATTCTATTCTTATTTTCATCATTTTAAAAAATTTTCACTTATGTTTTCTGTTTTCACATTATTCTAGAGAAAATTTGCCTGTTATCCACAAAATTTAATCAACAAATTTGAGTTATATAAGCCATTATAAGGTCAAACCTGCTCTTAGCGATCTTCAAATACATATTGTTCATTCTGATTAAAATTTAAAGCTAGCTATAAAATGAAATTTATGCAAATTAAAAACATAGATTTCAACTGAAAAATGTTTAAAAAAAACTAGTTATCTTTACCATATATATCATTCATAAATTGGACTGCAATATAATTTATTTAACCTAAATATGGATGTTGAAAAGTTATTTAATTTTTTTTTGTATTTTAGAAAAAATTGAAGTTTTTATATTCTTTAAAAAATTTGCACAAAATTAATCAATTACAATTTTTTGGTTTTTCTAAGGCTGCAGGGCACTTCTTTTAGCAATGATTTAAATGAAAAAAATTATAAAGTATTTAGTTTTTAACCTTTGCCAAACATTGATGAATTTTAGTAAAAAATTATAGTGAAAAACAATATTTTTGCCTTTAATGCACAATGGTTCTTCAATTAAAGCATGGTTATACTAACATTGTGACTTAATATAATTAGAAATGATGTAAATTGATATATATTTTAGACTAATTAAATCCATATCAAATATTTATCATCAAACACCAGCAAATGTTGAATGATATTTCTAACTCTTTATAGTTTGGAATTAACTGGCATCAATTGGTATAAACACAGCCTTAAATAGTGTATTTTGTTTTTTTCATAAAAATGAGGACACAAACTTTTATTTTATTTTCAACAAAAAATTGTTGTTTGACTTCAACAGTTCCATTTAATGTAAATTGAAAATAATTTTAGACTAAATATCTTTTTATAAAATTTACATATAAGAAACCTATCATCAAACAGCCTTACTCATGCCAAAAAAAACTATTTTTTTTGCTTTTTCTTTCCTTTTTACATGTAAAAGGCATTGTGAATAACAAAAAATTATAAATTAAATAAGGTTTGCCAATTTTAAAATTAAAGTTTTTATGTAAAGTAGAAATTAAACAATTTGATTAATCATTGATAAAATATATAAAGGATAATAATTAAATTTAAAAAACTAAAATAGAACATTGTAATAAAAAATAATTTATGTTAACAAAAAGCTTTTGTAGTTTAAGGAATGACAAATCTGATATAAATTAGACAAAACAAAAAAATGGACAAATTTATGACCATTTTTGAGGATATTTTATTTAATGGAAATCAACTGTTTTTTTATTACAAAGGTTTAAATAAATTTAAATTTTATCAACTTTATGAATTGCAATATAATCCAACTTAAGGCCTTTTCTTTGGTTTTACTCATTTTTGGTAAAGGAATAATAAAAATGGACATCAAAATGAAATTTTTAATTTAAAGTGTATAATGCTTTAACAGAAATGTTTTTATAATTCATATATTAACTATTATAAATAACTATATCTTATTTAAGTTCAAACGCATTTTAGTTATTTATATATAATATAACTCCTTATTAAATATTTTAGTTTTAAATCTCATTAAAACTTCTACATTTTATGTTTAAAGCAAGAATACAAAATGATCAGAAAAACTATATTTTAAATATTAACAGTCTATTCAAACAGAGTATACGTAAAATGTATGTACCATAATAATGAGTTTAAAATTTAAACAATTTATTTATTTAAATAAAGTCTATTCTTTTGAATTTTAATATTTATAATAAAAAATAATAAATAACATTATCCCTTTTTGATTTGGTTATATTAATGTGTAGCTAGATCTAATATGAGAATTTTTGATAAAAAAAATTCACCACAGTAAGTCAATCCTTTTTTTAAAAATATACTATTGTATAATCAGAGCAATGATCACTGAACATCGACAAATTTGTATTTATCAGTGAAAACTTTTATAAGGAATGTACATTAAAATATAAATACTTTAATAATATTAATGTTTTGGTCATGATACTGTTCCGGCCATTCTTCTGGCATGAACACCCAAACATGCACAAATTCCCATAACTGAGATAATTAAACCAATGGTAAATGCAAGGATATCCCCGCCGTCCCAGGCTTGACCAGCGCTAACGACATCAAAGTATAACAGGCATAATATTAACCAAAATAATTCCATTATTTTAACATGTGTAAAAAACAAACTTCATTTATAAATGTTAATATAATATTCACGTGTTTTCTACATTTTGCCTCTTTTTTAATAATATGGAAAAATTGAATTCGCCAGAAGAATCATCTGATAACGAAGATATTTTTAATGATGCCTCAATTAAAACATTGGATAAAAATGGGTTATTATCCGACACACCTAAATCTGAAAAACAAGATGAAATTGTTAAAAGTTTTTGCCCATATTTGTTTATCATTATGTTTTATCTTTCATTAACATTATTTTTAATTTTATTTAGAATCCGTTATTACAGACGGCACTAATTCTAAGTAATTAAGTTATTTAAAATACTTCAAATTATTGCATTTAATTATATTGTAAAATAGATCTAATATTGTGATTGAAGATAGCAGTGATGAGAATGATAATTTAAATGGCACTGTAAATAATGACACAAATGCTAATTCTGGCATAGAAAATTCAAATAGCCTTGGTTTCTTATATCTTCTATCTATTATTATGCTAAAATATATACTTAAATAAATTTTTTAGCTCTTGAAGATCTGACAAAATCTCTTGATCCAAAATACTATATACAGGTTGTGAGGATTTTAAATGATATGGATCTCTGTAATGGAGATGGCTATGGAGGGCCTTACCCTTGTAAACTTTAGTATTTTATTATTTAGTATATTTTATTTAATGAAATTTTTGTAATTAATTAAATTTTAAAAATTAATCTAAATGGCTTTATTTCTATTGAAATTTAAAATCATGTATAATTAATTGGAATCCCAATTTTTTATAAAAAAAATTAACATTGAAATTTCAGTATATCCAGATCCAAAGCTTAATCAGGATTTTAGTGGGGGGGGGGGGGGGGAGAAAAAAGTACACATAAAAAAATATTTGGAGAAATAATGGGGTATATGTGTCATATAGGTCTAATTTTTATTGTGTTTTTAATTTCACAATAATGATTGTCTAGCAAAGAAAGTCCCTTCTCCCTTTTCTCTCGATTCTACTTATGTCTAACATTCATATATGGAATATTCAAAGCCACAGTGCCAGCCTTCCTTGGTTAAAACATTTGGGGCAGGTGTAAATTAAAATAATTAATTTAAGGCTGCATTGGTAGTAAGCACTTAAAAACATATTTATTGTGACATTATAAAGTGTAATATTTTTACACATATAATATACCAATTACTCAGATCAACAAATTTTTTGGATTTACCTGCTATGTTAGCTATAAACATTGAAAATTTTATAAATGTTAAAAAAACAAAAACTAAAAATTATGAAAAAAATATAATTGTATAAAACAAATAAACTGTTAAATTTAAACCTTAAATATTATTTAAACCCTTATAATAAATTGCATGATTAGGTTGGGGTGCCAAATATAATGTATAATCTAAATATTGATGTAAGAGCTTGATATACTTAAAAATTATATTTCTCATTATTTGAAATGATAATTATAAGTTACAAGAGATTTTTATATAAAAAAGATTCTAAAATTTTCCTTTTTAGGGTATTTTTGAGGTCACAAAATTTGTCAAATTGGTCAAAAACCATTTTTTTGATATAGATAGGCCTAAGAAGGCAAAGTTTAAAGAAAAATGGAAAATGTGGAATAAGGTGATCATGGGGATATATATATTTATATTTTCATGAACTTTTTTTTGACATTGATATTTTTCACCCTGTGTTATGTATAGCTTGTGATATAAAATTTTCTTGTAGCTATATAAATAGAAAAAAGAGTTATGGGTGGGTTGACCTATGGTTCATGAGATATGTCAGGCAGGCGCTATAATATAGCAGCTCAGTTTACTATATTATAGACCCACCTCCCTGTAAATTGACATTGAATTAAAATCAATTTTGTTTAATGTAGACATTATTTAGTTGTACAATTCCTTTTTTATCAAGTCAAATAAACTTACATATTAGTGATTTTAAGCTGTATATACATGTAAATTTTTAGGATTTTAATAATTTTGTTGTTTTTACAATTTATACCAATTTTCTTATATTCCATTAAATAAGGGCTTTTTTAACACCATCTCCAATCTAACTTTAAGGACACCCAGCATGCATTAATATAATTGTCATAATGCACTAAGACTTGTTAAAGTCATGTGTTAAACCAAATAAAAATATGACTAAGTTTAAAATTAAAAATTAACTATTATGTATAAAAATATTTTTTAAATATTTTCTAGTTTTTTTTTGATTAATATGAATTTCTAATATTTATAGCAAGCTTAAAAAATTGTACAAAAAAATGTTACATGGTTAAATACCAAAATAGTCACCTCAATCTGATTATTTAGCTTATATATCTGAAAAACTGTTTAACTGTAATATCTATTTAAGCACATGGTTTAAATCAAGACAATGAATCCAAAGTTACTAGTAGCATGGCAAATGTACCTTCAAATAAAATACTATATACAATTCGAAGCCTTAAGGTTGTACTTTATTTACAAAATGGGTTAATTTATTATATCTTTTTAATTTTTAAATACTTATTTAAATCTTTTTAGTATTATTTATATAATATTTTCCAATTTTTATATATCATTGTTTAATGTGATACTTGTGCCTTGCTTTGTCTTGACATGAAAAAATATTTTTTTTTTGATTTTTATTTAATTTCAAACCTAGAAAAGGAGTAAGAGCGACATATTTATGGTCAATCGTTTCCATGAAGATATCGAATGGCTCGACCATTGCTTACTAACACAAAACAAAGCAGTTGGTTTGATTGTAAGATCCTTAATTCTAACATTTGATCAAAATTTATTACATATATTTTGTTTTTAAATAGTTTACAACATATTTTTGTTATATATTTATGAATTGAATTGACAATTGAGACCACAATTTTTATTGCGTTTTTTATGATGAATCTGAGGTGGCGTTTAATCTTGCAGCTTAGAATTACCAGATATTACACTTTAAAAATTAAAAAATATTACTCTATTTTGCCATTAAATACTTTCTTTGTTAAAATATTCATATTTCTAAAAATTTTAAAATCTTTTTTTAAGTTATTTAAATTTTTTTTTAAGAAAAAGTACTTTCCTTGTAATAACATTGGCGACTTTTTAAAAATATGCGTTTCATGTTAAAAAAAAATAAAATTTGAAATTCTCCTATTAATCCTGCTAATATAATAACCTATAAATTATATGAAGGATAATTAAATAGATTTTAGCTATGTAGTGTTTGTTAGACCTTAAATTAAAGCCTGTTTGTTAAAAAAGGTCTGGGAGAAAATAACAAGTTATAAGAAGTGGAAGAAAACTTATTGATTAAAACAATTAACTTGTGGTTCTCAAAATAATGCTCAACATCTTCATCTATCAACAATACAAGGGACGGAGGTTTAAGGTGGAGAAATAAGCTTGAGATAAGAGATCATTTTTATAATTTAAAATTAATGGAGAAATTTGTTTTAGTTAAATTATTTTTAACTTTCTTCAATAAATATTTCTCATACCAATAAGTATGTAACAGTGTGCTTCTGTTGTGGTTTCAACATCTCTCCTATTCTCTACTCATACACTAGATCGAAATTGCTTATTTTTTGGATTTTTCTACAATAGAGAGAGAATTAGAAACATGTAAAAATTGTGCTTACTTATAAAGACGCAGTGAAATTAGTTGAATCTGTATTTATGTTTATTTTTATTAGAGAGTGAAATGGCACAAATATTTAAAAAAGTTGTACCCTTACACAATTCCATTTTGTATTTAAAGCCTCAAATGAATGTCGAAATAGATTAAAACTTGGTTTTTGTTTATAAGGTGTAATATCTAAATATTCTTGTCCCATAGGAAAAAACCAAATTTTTTTAGATATAGCATAACCGTGTTTACGCGCATTCACGTGTTTTTAAAATTTGTGTTATATAATGTATTAAAGGGCATGTATTTATTATTTTTATTTAACGTATTTTAATTCATTTTTGAATGTTTTTTTATTCGATCCATTATGCTGTAAATAAGAAGTTTTTTTAGTAAACTCTTCTATTATATTTATTAGATTCCGCCCATTCCAACAAAACCTTTAGAATCGTTTCAATTGGCAGCTTTTACCGGAATCGAAACTGGTGCAGAAAATGGACAAACTGCCAATAAGGCAGATGGAGGTTGTTACAATCAATTAATTTTAATATATTTGTTAATGCCATTGCTATATATATTTCCTTCTTTTAATACTTTTATAACAGCCCTGACCTTAAGATGTTTTTTTATGTTTTTAATTAAATGTTATTTTAGATTTGACACTAAATTAATATGCCTTTTCATTTGTGTCACATTGAGGTATTGTTAAAAATACTCAATAAGCATGCCTGCCCCTATCGAATGCCCGATTTACATTACACAGGTCATCAATTTTTTGAGAGTTATGAGTTAACTACAGAGATCAAACCTGCCATATTAGGGAATTTTAAATCCTTTTTACCTTTTTTCCTAATCATACTTAGTTAGTCAGCTATAAACATTGAAAATTTTAGAAAAAATGTAAAAAAATCAAAAAAGTTTGAAAAATATAAACAAATTGAATTTTTTTTTTGCATATTCACAACAGCTAAATTGTTAAATTCAAACTTCAAATAATATTTTTATTATAAATCAATAAAACGTGTCGTATTTAAGTTTGGAAATATTTTGTATTATCTAAATGCTGATGGAAAAGCTAGATATATCAATAAAATTTATTTTTCATTTGTGATGATAATTATAAGTTACAAAAGATTTTATCTGAAAAAAAAAATCTTAAATTTTTTCTTTTTAGGGTATATTTAGATCTCTTAATTTGGTCAAAAAAGGCCATTTTACAATATTGACAGATCAAAGGACCCGGAGGCAGAAAAAACTAAGAAAAACGGAAAAGATGCATAAGACAAGGCCGTCTTGGGGGTGCATGCTTTTATATTTTCATAAACTTATTTTTGTTTGACGTTGATATTTGTTGACCTGTGTTATAACAGTCTAAGTTTTTAGATTTCATCCTGTTTTGAAATATAAAATCACATGATAGATTTTGTGAATTCTTCCACGTTCAATGCCACTAATTACAATTACGTCCAAGGGGCTGATCAGTCCCTCACCAAATCTCCTTATGATAAATCAATCTTACAACACATCAATCACTCCTTCAATTATGATTGTTTTAATCTCGAAAGGTAATAACTCTAAATAGTGAACTTAAATTAAATTTCAAAGATTGCTGCAAAAAAATGTACAAGTATATTGATTTGTTGGAAAGTTATTTTCAATTTAGGCAGCATTTTATCAAATATTTTAGTAAAAAAAAGTTTGTTTGTATAAAATATATTACGTGAATGACTCTTTTATATATGTGAATGAATTTTTTGGACCTCAAATGCTATTTCAATATTATATAACACCGCATTAAGTTTACAAAAATTAATAAACAAAATCATACAATTTTGTAAAAAACTATCACTTTATAAAAAAAAATTTGTATTATAAATAAAATTAAAATAGAGTATGCCTAAAAAGCAAAAATTTCAAAAATTAGTAAGTTTTTTAATTTTGCATTCCTCAAACGCCTTATTTTATTTGCGTTTTTATTAAATAATTTGCCCTAATTTGATTTATCATATTTTAATAAGTTATATGAAAACTCACAATATAAAGAAAACATTTTTTTTAATGAACTTAGTTAACAAATTGCTTATGGCCTCCTTGCTAGGTGCAGTACCTATTTTCAATTTATCTGTGTATCCATAATTTAAAAAAAACACAGAAAGATTGGAAATATGTCATAATTTTTGATTTTTTTAATTATTTTTAAATGGATATACGCCACTAAGAATATACAAATTGTTTCATAGCTGTTTTTAATAAATCAAATATGTAGAAATAATTAGATAATCTTGAAAATATATTTATTTATTTGTTCCTAATCATATTAGGTACTTATCTCTTCTTTTGCAACATCCCGTTTTCGGTTCGGACATTATTCTTAAACGATTTCTAACTGAGAAAAACGTAAAAATTTAGTTTTTTTTGATCGCAGTAATTATATTATAAGGTTTTATTCATTTTAAAAAAAAATTAAAATTCATTTATGTTATATTTGCTGCGTAATTTTTTTATCTGTTATATATTATTTTATTGTAATTTCATCTTAAAATTAGGTCAGTTGAAATAAATTTATTGTCAATATATAATTATTTTTATTCTTTTAAAGTTAGCTGTTGCTTTTAATCTGGAAATTTAATGGACAAAACTGGTGCAAAAAGCTTTTTTCCTATTTTCTAAATTTAACTTTTGTCACACCTTTAATATATGAACGTTTGATTGTATAGGTGTTTATTTATCATATTTCACAGAGCCTCTTTGATTTGCTATAGCACGGGACCATTTATTTATCAGTTTGTTAAGTTTAGCCAAGGCATTATCACCTTCTCTTTATTGATTTTAGCCTTATGCTTATTAAATTTTAAATGAATGCATCTCATTAATTAAATTTCACTCATTTTATTTGAAAACTGAATTTTTCATAAAAAAACAGTTTACATACGTTTTTACATAAGAAATAATTATTATTTTAGGCACCACCTCATGGAAAATTTAAAAAAGGATTTTTAGATCGCTTTACCACTGCTGTTAGTGAGATGCGCAAAGCCAATCAAGCTGTAATTTATTCATAATATTTTAAATCATTAAGATTTGGATTATAAATTTTTTAATTTATTTTAGAATAGATTTTTCTGAATATCTGATGTCTCTTCTTAAATTTGATTTATTTAAAATTTTAATTTTTATCAATATTTATAGGAATTTGATGAATTTTTTCAACATGAAAGGCTTTGGAATACGGAATATAGTACTCTTTTGCGCGATGTTCTCCAAGTTTAGATTTATCTATATCTATATTAACCCTTGTTTGTTTTAAATGTATGTGTTAATCAATTTAAAATGGAATTTATCAAGAAGAACTTTCATAATTGTTTTTTTTTCATTATTGCATAATTTGAATTTTAGAAATCTTTAAAACCTTGTACCGTTTTTTTTGTTAAACTTTGTAAGCCAATTTTTTATATATTAATAACACAGGTCGACAAAAAATGGCGACCAATTATAAACATATATATTTTGAGAGAGTTTTTTGAGCACATTCCAGATATCTTTTCCGTTTTTTTTGAATAGGTCTAATTTTTTACCTAGATGGGTTTAAAAGTACCAAAAACCTCAATATGTCCTATATTTATAGGCACTTTTCGTGCCTTTTAAATAAAAATAAATAATAGAAAAATATATTTTACTATTGCAAAACTCTTATATTGTTAAATAACTTTTTTAGAATTTACTTATCTCATTTACTTTTTTAAATATTTGATTTTAAAAAACTCAAAATTTCCAAAAAATACGCGTCTGAAAGTCTGTGCTTCAAAATCATAAAAAATTAAAAAATCATTCAGAAGAGCACAAATAACATTTGAGATATGTAATAAATAAATGCGATTTAAGCCAAATATGTATTATATTTTTCAAAAATGATAGAAGATAATGAAATATAAGCACATAAAGTGAAAATACTACCCAAGCAACCTTTTTTGTTTATATTTAACATATCTTACTACACTACATCGAGATATGTAAGTAAGTGAAGGGTTGGCAGATAATGCCAGTATTAGTAGCAGCACGCACTACAATCTTTAAGAATTTAGTAGCCCCTTTTTTAATATATAAAATTTTGAAGCACAGACTTTCAGGCGCGTATTTTTTGGAAATTTTGAGTTTTTTAAAATCAAATATTTAAAAAAAGTAAATGAAATAAGTAAATTCTAAAAAAGTTATATAACAATATAAGAGTTTTTCAATAATAAAATATATTTTTCTATTATTTATTTTTATTTTAAAGGCACGAAAAGTACCTATAAATATAGGACATATTGAGGTTTTTGGTACTTTTAAACCCATCTAGGTAAAAAATTAGACCTATTCAAAAAAAACGGAAAAGATATTCTGAATGTACTCAAAAAACACTATCAAAATATATATGTTTATAATTGGTCGCCGACATAAAGTTGTTATTTGTCGACCAGTGTAAT
>JAUIRJ010000234.1:0-30748 GCA_030555515.1 Acutogordius australiensis | reverse complement strand
TCGCCAAAATTTTTTTTTCTTTAGACTATCTTTAATTCAAGCTATCTCATATTGACATACATTGTTTTCCCATTCAATCAAATGGAACACCAGACATGTAACACAGGTCAATAAATATCAATGTCAGAAACGTGAATTTAATAAAAACATTAAAGAATGCATCCCCATCAGGCACGTAGGCAGAACTTTTTCTAAAGGGGGGCAAGAAATTTTAGGAGAAAAATTAATGAATTACATTGTTGCTTAATGAATGAGCATAAAATATTTATTTATATTGCATCATAATTTTATTATAACAAAAAGTATATTACTATTTTATATTTTTAATAGATAAAACATTTACAATTATGAAACATAATTATTAAGTTGTATATTACATTTTTATTTTATTATGACAAAAACACGTAATAGTATTTAATGATAATTCAGAAAAATTAGGCTAAATTTTGATATTATAATTGTACAATATATTTTATAAAGCCGCAAAATTGCCAAAAAATAATAAATATACCAGCATATATTCCGATTTCTGTTTAATAAATAAAAATTAGCGTTAAATTGCACAAAAAAATTAAGAAGCTATTTCTAAAGGGGGGCAACGGCCCCCCCCCTCATTACGTCCCTGATCCCCATGATGGCCTGATTTCATAAAATATTTTTCGTTTTTCTTAGTTTCTTCTGTCTTTGGCTCCTTAGATCCGTCTATAACAAAAAATGGCCTTTTTTGACCAAATTGACAGATCTAAATATACCCTAAGAAAGAGAAAATTTAAATATCTTTTTTCCATATAAAAATTCCTTGTAACTTAACTTATATTTTTAATCACAAACAATGAAAAATAAATTTTATTAATATATCAAGCTCTTATATCGGCATTTAGATAATACAAAATATTTCGGGTCCAAACTTAAATATGACACGATATATTATCGGTTTTTAACAATATTATTTGAAGTTTAAATTTAACAGTTTAACATTGTAAATATGCAAAAATAAAATTTCAAATTATTTTTGTTTTTGAAACTTATTTGGTTTTTTAAACTTTTTTCTAAAATATTCAATGTTTATAACTGACTAACTAAGTTTGATTAGGAAAAACGGTAAACGAATTTGATAACTAAGATGGCAGGTTTGATCTCTGTAGTTAACCCATAACTCTCAAAGTTGACCTGTGTAATAAAATGAAAGATTCAGCTAAACATCTAATTCAACGGGTTAGACTGTCAAAATACTTTTTACTACGGACGATTAAAAAGGTTTGCCGTTTGCTTATGTTTAGGCTCCCGAAAATGTATAAAATATATGGGATATTAAATCTCCATCTAAACATTCATCCATTACCATATTAGTTGTCGAAAATCAAATTTAGTTACTTTAGGTAATTCACTATTATGATTATAGAATTATAAATTCTTTAATATTCAAAGCCAGCAAAATTCATTTTTTTAGTTGATTGCCCTAATTTTTTAAATATTTTGTCATTTGTTTCAAATAAGTTTTGCTTTGTTATAATTTAGACTTGAAGTAGTAAAGCAAAAAAAAATTTCATGATTCAAAATTTAATATGCAGTTTAATGATATTTTAGTATTTCTCAAAAATTTTAGTATTTTTATTGTCAGAAAGTCACTTAAATATCATATTCGCAAAAAATTCAATAAAATAAAATATTTGATTTTAGTAAAACTAATTCATTACACTGGACAATTTGAACGACCTTAAGCATTATTATAGCAACTATAGTTCTTGGTCAAGTTTTTAGTGCTAATTACGTATATGAAATTTGAACTTTAGCCAATGCCTCAGATTTTAAGTTGTTCGGTGTCAAAGTTAAGATTTTTCTATTTTTGGGCTTCTATATTATAATTAGGGGTAGTAACAAAATTTTAAAAATATATTTAGGGAAACATTCATCATTAACTTAAGGCGTTTAATTTTTTAATAATATTTTTTTTTTTTTAATGAAATTAGTCGTTTTCGTCATAAAACCCGTTATTTAATCCTTAATAACTTAGAGTAAATTTCTAATAATTTTACTATAATCTTTTTTAGATACGTTTTTATAAGAATTCTGAATATGCCAATAAATTATTTGGAAAATTAATAGTTAAAAAAATATTGTGAATTTATTTTTTTCTGAACTTTGGACTCATAAAAAAAATTGGAGGCATTGGAAAATAACTAAACCCATGATCGTTATCGCATAAAATTTCACTACAAAACCCTCAAAAACTCGTTTATGTTGTTGTTTTTGTTGTCCAGTGTTATCCAAAATCAGTATACAATTATGCAATCATTTAAAATAATTCCACCTAGTTATACCTTAGGGTGCAAAGTCACCAACGTTATCTCGGTGTATGCACCCCAAACAAATCTTACGAACCAAGAAAAGGAAGGGTTTCGTGAAATACTAGAAGCAGTGCTGATGGACATACCAAACGAGGAACTGACAATGATTGGAGGGGATTTTAATGCGCATGTAGGAGAAGAAAATGTGGGGTACGAAAGAGTTCACGGAGGCAAAGGTTATGGAGCGATCAATGATGACGGAGGGCACTTGCTAAGATTCGCCCAAGCTTTCGACATGGCCATTGCCAACACCTTCTTCAGCAAAAGAAGATCCCATCTCATTACCTACCAAATTGGTTCCAATCAATCTCAAATAGACTTCATGCTAGTTCCGAGACGACAGCTTAAACGAATCAAAGATTGCAAAATCATCCCAAAAACCATATCTGCACAGCATCAACTCCTGGTGATGGACTTCACGTTTCAGCGCCAGAAACATAGGCTCAGCAAAACAGAATTTCTTCCCCAAATCAAATGGTCAAAGCTCAAGGAGAGAAACGAAGCCTTTGCAATCACCTGCAACCTTGACAGCGAATACAATTGCGAAATCATACCAAGTCCTACGCAGTTCTGGTGCGAGTTATCTTCAAAACTCAAAGCGGCCGGGAAAGAAATACTTGGAACTACAAAAGGTGGGCGTGATAAGAGAAGAATTACATGGTGGTGGGATGATAGAGTTGAAAGGGAAATATCAGAAAAGAAAAAGCTGCTCAAACGATGGAAAAAGAGTCAACTGACCAACGACAAGCTTGATTACAAAGAACAATGCAAAGTTGTGAGAAATGTTGTACGAGAAGCGAAAAAGAAAGTATATGAACAAGCATACAAGGAGATGGCCACCAAAAGTGGGCAAAATTTGGTATACAAGATGGCAAAGCAACGTGAAAGACAGTCAAGAGATTGTGACGGAAACGTAAAGTTCATCAAAAACAAAGAAGGCAAGCTTCTCGTAGACCAAACAAAGGTACTGGAGCGTTGGAAAGAATACTTAAATGAATTACTGAACAGCGACACAAATAGAATTGAGCTCGAGGAGATACCCCCAAACTGTAACCTAATACCACCAATCTTAAAATCAGAAGTCAGCCTTCAGCTCAAAAAGTGTTCAAACGGGAAAGCGACAGGTCCCGACAACATACCCATTGAGTGCTGGAAATCTTTAGGAGATGAGGGAATTTCGGCGTTAACGACTCTATTCAATTCGATATTAACATATCAGAAAATACCTCCGAATTGGCAAGAAAGCTACATTATTCCAATCTTCAAAAATAAAGGCGACGCATTTGACTGTCACAATTACAGAGGCATCAAACTAATGTCACATACTTTCAAACTTTTCGGAAAAGTCATAGAAGCCAGATTAAGAGACGTAATCGATATAGGTATTGAGCAATGCGGGTTCATGAAAGAAAGGTCGACAATTGACGCGATTTATGCCGTGCGCAACATGGCAGAACGTTTCACGAGAAAGAATAAAAAGCTCTACTGCACATTGGTAGATTTGGAAAAAGCTTTCGACAAAATTCCAAGATCAGTAGTATGGTGGGCTTTGAGGAGAAAGAATGTTCCTGAGATGTATATCAAGTTGGTTCAGAGTATATATGAAAGAAATTTGACGTATGTAAGGAGTTCGTCAGGAACATCGAAAGGATTTACAATTAATGAAGGTGTGCACCAAGGTTCAGCCCTAAGTCCCCTACTATTTATCGCGGTGATGGACGTGATCTCAAAGAGCGTTGCCACAAATCCACCGTGGCACATAATGTACGCTGACGACATTCTACTAATGGCTGAAAACCCGCAGGAGATGTGTTAAAGTCTGAATAATTGGATAAAAGCGATTGAAAAGCTAGGCCTAAAAATTAACAAAGACAAAACTGAATTGATAGTTTTTGGAGGCTCAGAAGGTGAACAACTGGTAATTAACGATGACTGGTCTCTCAAATCAAAGCCAACAGCAACCTACCTAGGTGCTTACCTACAATCCAATGAAAACGTCGAGCAAGAAGTTAGGAACAAACTCAAAGTTGGGTGGCTAAAATGGAGATCGTTGACAGGTGTCCTGTTCGACAAAAATATACCAATAAAAGTTAAGGGCAAGGCTTACTCAAGCATAGTACAACCGGCAATAACATACGGCTTAGAAACAACAGCGTTAAGGAAAAGCGATGAGAGAATACTACAAACGATGGAAATCCGCATGCTACGGATGTTTCTCGGGGTGACTCGCAAAGACAAGATCCGCAACGATCATATACTTGGAAGTTTACACATAACACCCATACAAAATAAAGTCGAAATCAACAGACTCCGATGGTTTGGACACGTTATGAGGCAAAAAGACGGGTATCTAAGCAATCTGGTAAATGCAATTGAAGTGCAAGGCAAGAATAAAAGGGGCAGACCTAAACTCACCTGGTCTCAAAGAGTAGACGCTAGCATGAGATGTCACAACCTAAATAGAAATGAGTGTAGAGATAGAAACAAATGGAGACTTAAATTGAAAGAGCTCACTGCCTCAATGGCAAAAAGCTAACAGTGAAAAAAAAATACTTAAGGGTAATATCGCAAGTCAATAACTGCTAACGATATTTTAATTTTATGTGCTAAACAATAATTAAAATATCAGAATGCAAAACAATTTTCATAAATGATAATTTTACAATATTAAATTTATATAAACTATGAACCACGAAAAATTTATTATAATCTTTTACAAATCATTTATTGGGCCAAATAAATTCTGCAGACTTTTGTCTCTAAACTCAAGTGCTAGGAATGCTTATAACTTTTTCAAACAATTTAAGCAATTATCATGAAAATTAAGTTTGCGAACGCACTTAATAAAACGATTTCTTTTTTTGAAAAACTAATAATTATAGAGGGGTGATAATATTTAAATTTGTCTCTGCAGCCCAAATGGTAACACACTAAAGGTCGCAATCTTCAAAAAGTGGCTATTACGGACGTTTCATCATTTAAAAAGTAAGTTACGAGTTTTTTAATGTAAAAAAAAATTTTTTTATGGGTATCTGTTAGTTGCAAAATTGATCAATTTGGTCATATCTGGCCAATTTTTAGATATATAACTAAGATAATAGCCGAAGTTTGAAGAAACTATGGGAACGGAAAATAGATGAGACCAATATGAAATTATTTTCCCAAGTGTCATAATTTTCTTTTTCCAATCGATTTTTGTAGACATGTGTTAATTTTAAATTAGTTACATAGTAATTTAATTTGAAAAATTGTTTCAATTGACGTAGGCCTAAGACCTAAAAATATTGGTTAGTTTAAACCTTATTGGAAGACTTGATTTCAATTTTGTTGTCTAGTTATTAACTTAAATGCGTAAGTGTAAATTTTTAACAACAGATATTAAATGGGAATTTTACCTTTCATAGGCAACATAAAATAAATCTACAGATTATGTTTTAGGGTTAAAACTTTCTAAAAGATTGTTGGAAAAAATAATAAATAAAAAATCATTTAAGCTATTATTCACCAAATATTTTAAAATAATATTTTGCCATCTTGAGTAATAACATTAAAAATGTGTTAAATTGTAACCACTTTTTCAAATAAAAAGGAAACAAATGTTTGATTATATCAAGAAACATCTTTTAGTTTGCAAGAAGTTTTGCGTTTAATTTTCAAGGCACAATTTTTAATAGGATATAATGTAATATTATACTAAAAATGTTTTAAGTTTTTTACCTATACCATAAATTGTTTTCAATTTTTTTGTAGAGCCAGCTAGCTGTAATATTCCGAAAAATGCGGCACCTATTAAATGGATATCAAGGTATTAGCGAAGAGACCCAAATCCTACAGACCCCTTGGGTTATAACGTTGCTGCATAGCAATTTCAATACTCACCCCCCAAAAATATTTGTTTTTTGAATTTAATATATTCTAATTTTACAAAATATTAATTTGCAAAAACAGTGAATTTATTAAATATTCAAAGGATAGTATTTTTAATATGGTAATTAGTTTATTTCTGAAAAATTTGTTGAGAATCCATTAAATTATTAGCAAAGATAAATTTAATCTTGTTACTTAAATATTAATTCAATTGGTTTTACAAATGAAAAGGTAAGTGCAGAGCAAGGTCGAGCCATATTAAAAAATATTAGACTAAAATAAATTTGCATTTTTTCAAAATTATAGCAAGGGATTGGCAAGATAACCAACTTAATATCTAAGCTACCACATAAATTATATCAAATTTTTCTTAATATAACACTTAAAATCATTAACTAAGCTATATAAAAAAGGCTAAATTATATTTTTGAACTTAAAAAAATTTTCAGTTAATTAATATCAATTCAATGCGGCAATTTTATGAAAAAAAGGAAAAAAATGCCCATCTTTCACTATACCATTAAACTGAGCCAACTTAAAAATATTTTGACCAGCTGTCAAGCCTGATAAGAAGATTTTAAGTTGCTTAGACTCCACATAAATATTTAAACTAAAAAGATTGAATTTTTATTTATATTATTATCAAAAAAAATTAACTAAGTTATTGTTAGACCAAATTTTTTAAACAAGATTAGAACACAAGTCAATAATATTAATGTTACAAAAATTATGAAAACATAAAAGAACGCATCCATGATAGCCTTAATTCATATATATTTTCCGTTTTTCTTAGTTTCTTCCGCCTTTGGCTCCTTAGATCCGTCCATATCAAAAAATGGCTTTTTTGACCAAATTGTTAGATCTTAATATGCTCTATAAAGAACAAATTTAAGAATCCATTTTTTAAATAAAAATCTGTAAATCATCTCAAATAATGAGATATAAATTAGTGCATCAAGCTCTTACACCAGCATTTAGATATTACAAAATATTTCGCGTCCAAGCTTAAATACGACACGATCTATAATTGGGTTTTAATAAAAATATTATATGAAATTAGAAATTAACTATTAAGCTGTTGTGAAAATGCAAAAAAAAATTCAATCTATTTTTCTTTTTTGACTTTTAAAATTTTCAACTTTTAAACGGATTTGAAAATCCCTAAGATGGTTTGATATCTGTAGTTATCTCATAACTCTCAAAAATTTGTTGACCTGTTTATTTAATAACACTGGACAACAAAATTTGGACGACTTTAAGCATCATTTATGGCAACTATGGTTTTTGGTCAAGTTTTTAGCGCTGATCACGAATATGAAATTAGAATTTTAGCCAATGCCTCAGATTTTTAGTTATTCGGCGTCAAAGTTAAGATTTTTCAATTTTTGGGCTTCTATATCATAAAGCCTATGGCTAGTAACAAAAGTTTAAAAATATATTTAGATAACGGAGACATATATTATTAACGTAAGGGGTTTGGATATTTTTAAAATATTTAATTTTTTTTATTTTTTCATTTTTATAAAATTAGTGGTTTTCGTCATAAAATCCGTTTTTTGATCCAAAATTACTAATAATTTTAGGGAATAACTTTTTTTAGATTTTTTTATAAGGAATCTGAATATGCCAATAGATTTTTTGGAAGATTAATAGTTAAAAAAATTTTGTGAATTTTTTTTGAACTTTGGACGCGGTTTAAAAAAAATTGGAGGCATTGGAAAAAAACTAAACCCGGGATCGTTATCGCAAAAAAATTCTCTACAAAACCCTCAAAAAAATCGTAGATGTTGTTTTTTTTTGTTGTCCAGTGTAATTAAACCCATCAAGGTTTAATTAAGTTATGGTAAACTATAAATTCTATATTAAATTTAGTAAAGAAATTTTGTTATTTTATTTACGCTATCGCTTAATTAGATTTAGTTAGCTATGCTTTCGAATTGGCATAAAACATTCCGAATTGACTCAAAGGTTTTTTTGATAAACTCAATGCTCTAAAGATGTTTTGTAGCCGAAAACCATTAAAAAACCATTGACAAGAGCTGGCCCTTGTAAAAAAATAAATTAACTTAATTCGTAATCAAGCCAAATTATTTATCAAATTTCTAGTTGACAGTTAGCACTTAATAAAATTTAACTAAAATATAGTTTTTATTACTGTACCTTAGTTTTTTTTATTAACTTTAGATGTTGTAGTTTTAAAATTATTGTGTAATTATTGTAATTGAAATATACACATTAACCAACAAATTTCAATTTTAATATAACTAAGTTATTAGCGATAGTTTTTGCCGGTTCCTAATAATGCGTTTTAGCTTTAATGATAAGGTAAAAGATTTCCCAATGATTGAATCAATTTTACATAGTTTTAATAATTATGATATTGATTTGCAAAGAACGGTTTCTAGTTAAATGTTAAAAAATGAATAAATCAAAGCGCACTTTAGCATTATTAAAATGTTACCATTCAACAATTAAACAAGCTGATATTTGGTATGCAAATGTTAAACATTAATTATAAGGATGTGCCCATTTTGCAAAACTTATTCGGTTTTACAGTTAAATTTAAATCTTTTTAAAAAATTTAAAAAAATGTTGATGGCTATGTGCATTAAACTGAAAATGTGCTGACAAATTTTTATTAACATTTTAATAAATAAATGTTGAGTCCAACAAACTTGGAAATTTATTTTAACATAAAATTTATATTTTAATTGATAAAGTTTAATAATCACCGTTTTATAGGTGATTATTGCCCAAATTACCGACAATATAATGCCGTGATAAGGAAAATTATTTTTGCAAAGAAATATGATTTACTGCTGAGGTGCCTTAAGATTTATGTTAAAAAAAAAGAATAAATCCGACTTAAATGAAATCATGCTCTAGGTACTTATTGTCAACTATATACAAGGCTTTTAATGAATTTTCATACCCAAATTCTTTTAGAATGCTCATATTTTAATAAGAAAATTGCATTCAAAAATCTTAAGCTCTATTATGCATATATGATGTTAATATGTATAGCTTATTTATTAGTTACTAAAAAAAATATTTATTAAATAAAGATGGCACATTTCTCCCAATCTTACACAAAATATGAATATTAAGGAGATCAAATAAAATAAAGAATAGGGCACAGAATATAATCTTAAAGTAAAAATGCATATATACATTGAAACGATTAAACTTACATTAACAAATTATATGATATTTAATGTCAAAATAAATTTTTAGGTAACCTATTACATTGTATTCTAATTTTCCCCCTATAACTAAAATTAAAATAGATTGCATTTCCTATTTTCCTATGTAATATCCTATACGTTTTGAATATTAAATACGAATGAACGATTATATCCATCCTACAGCTGAAACACATCGGGAGCACTTGATTGAACGTTACTTATATACTATTTAATTGCCTAAAACACCTAATTGTCTTAGGGTTTTATTTTTGTAGCTTATAGGGAGAGAATACCTATATAAACAAACATAATAAAGAACATTTTTCATGAATGGTAATTAGAAAAAATATAATTTATATGTGTCAAAATATACTTATCTGAAAGATGGATGTGGAATAAAGTTATAAAATAAATTTACATTCTAATAGGTTCCTTAATTTGTCTAGTTTCGACCACCACGTCCTCCGCCTATAAATAAATTCGAACAAAATAATAAAATTGTATGACCTACAGCTGTTTACCAAATCAAAACATGTAAAGCTCTAACTAGGATAGAGCATCATTATTTAAAAAAACAAATCAACCAAAAATAAAATAATATACATTAACCGCAAATAAAAGAACATAAAAAAATCTTATTTATAATTTTAAAAAACCTCGTCCGCCCCGCATCCCTCCGCCGGAGCCACCAGACCCGCCCCTGTAAGGTCCACCTTTACCACCTCCACCCCGCATACCACTCCCTCCACGACTATTTTTCATCGGACCGCCCGAGAAATTGTTTCCGTATCCCATATTATCAAAACCTAATAGATATATAGCAAAAAAAATAAAATTTGCTTATCTACTATACGAAATATAATTTTTAAAAGTTAAAATTGCTGCAACAAGTAATGGAAATTACATATTAAATGACCTAATCTACGACAGCGAACACATGTATGAAAATTGAGATTTGGCCTAAAAAAGATGCTATTCAATTATCTAAAAAAATACATAATTCTATTTTAAGTTTAACCACACACCCCTAGATTAGAGAACAAAATGTACCACTCATCATAGGCATATTCCCACCTCCTCCGGCTCCACCCATAGAGGGCATACCACCCATACCGCCGCCGCCTCCCATAAAATCGCCCATGCCTCCCATTCCCATCCCACCACCTTGGCCATAGCTTCCACCGTTGCCGTACATACCTCCCGCACCTCCACCACCTGTAGAACACAAATAATTAATTGGATAAATAAAATAAAATTAGTAAGGAAAACACACCAATGACAAATGTAATCAAACAGATATATATCGATAAATTAATGATATATGGCAAAAGTATCAAATTAAATGTGAAATTTGCGTTTGAGACACAAATAGATTTTAACAGTTTTGACAAATATATAATACGAAAATGAAATTATATTAATTCAAGACAAGTCTATTACACAGGTCAACAAATTTTTGAGATTCATACGCCAACTACAGAGACTCAACCTGCATCTTAAAGATTTTCAAATCCGTTTACCGTTTTTTCTAATCTTAGTAAGTCAGCTATAAACATCATGTAAAAAAATAAAAAAGATACAAAAACAAAAAAATATTAAAAAAAAATTATCTTTGTATTTAAAACAGTTAAACTATTAAATTCAAACATCAAATAATATTTTTTTTAACACCAAATAATAAATTGAATATTTTGCTTGGGGTGCTAAATGTATTGTATAATATAATTGTTAAAATGTAAGGGCTAATCCTTAAAAATTTATTTTCTCATTATTTGAGATTAAAAATACAAGTTATAAGGGATTGTTATATGTAAAAAATATTCTTATTTTTCTCTTCAAGGTTTTCACGAGGTTGCAAATTTGTCTTTAGTCAAATAAGGCCATTTTTAGTTATGAACGAATATAAGAATCCAAAGGTAGAAAAAACAAAATATATACGAGATTAGGCCATCATAAAGATGTGTTCATTTATATCTTAATAAACTTTTTTTCTGATATCAATATTTGTTGACCTGTGTTATAAATACAGTTAAAAAAATATAAATAAATACCAACCTCCAAACATATTTTGAAAGTTGTAATCAAAGCCACCATTATACATAGCACTAGGGTCCATATAGGCTGGATTGTAGTTTTGGTTACTATAATTATTATATCCCATGTTAGAGCCGTTTGAATAACCACCTCCAGAGTGTCCATCTCCCATTGATCGTTGATCTGTGAAATAAATATAATTAATGAGAAAAGTTAAGTAAAACATTAACCAAAATGAAATGTGTACTGCTTATTAAACAATTATATATCTCCGAATTAGGTCAAAAATGTTTAATTTGCCATAAAAATATTATGAAACTTATTACAAAGGTCGGCAATATTAAAAAAAGTCAGGTAATTAATCGAATCAAGAATACTACCGTTTTTTGGAATAAATTATGTAAGCCAACTATAAACATTATTTAGGTCAAAATAATTATATATCAATCCAAAAAATAATTTTTTTTATTCTATTATAAATAAATTCCTATTATAACTTGAAAGCTTGGATGCAAAACAACTCCAAATGTGTAATAGAACACTCAAGCTAAAAATTAATCTTTAAGGTCAAACAAAAACGCCATGTTTTGACACTAATTAAATTCTTTTTAATAAAATATTAAAAAATTGGGCAATTATAAATTATTTTAATGGATATTTAAGATTTTGTAGATATTTGTGTATCTAAGTAAAAAAAAGTGATATAATAAGTTAATAACACAACAAAATATTTCATTTCAATTATTATAAAAATCTTTAAAAAATTTGATATAAGTGAGGGCACATTTAGACTTCATTTAGTTTTAAAAAAAAAATTAATTTGTACTCTGACATAAAACGCATTTATATTAATTGCCAATATTTGTAATTAGCATTTAACATAAGTGTTCTGATTTTTTTTTCAAATTTTTGGAAGAATTTTGTTAACATTAGTTGGCCTGATTTGTAAAAGCTAAAGTGGTCAAATTTTACAGCACAAAATATAAAAGTATATCATTCCTATTATTTTAGATATAACTATATTGTTAAATATAATTTTGAGGTTAAAAAATACCAAAAACTATTTTGGGGACACTTTTTTACAATTGTGCAAAAACAGTTAAGAGTGTTGCTTTGATACACTAGATTGCAAGGCAACAGATAGGCATAATAGAAAGAGCAAAGACCAAACAAATAAAGTAAAATATTCATCAGTTTCAACAAAATAAATCATTCGTCATGTTAAAAATAATATGTAACATGAAGGTAGTATTAAAAAGGATGTTTTTGCAAAAATTAACAGACCTAATAAGACCTAATTACCAAAGGTGTAATATTTTAATTTGAAAAATTATAAAATGAGTCACAAACTACTTCTGGACAAGTTGGCTTGTTTAGCTTCCATTTTCATCTTCTCTTCTTTAGTCATGGCCTTATTAACAGGTAATCTGACATCATTAATTGTATGGGTTTTTTGCACTAAATCAACAAAATTTAAATTTATATTTTTTGTTATTATATTAAATATCCTACAAAATTAAATATACCCTTAATCTCTTTTAGACAAAATTTGCAAAATGTATTAGAAAGATTAGTATATATAATTATGACTTACAAACAATTTTATCAACTGCATCGTAATCTTCAAAAGTAACAAAACCAAATCCCCTCTTCTTGCCTTCATTGTCAAATTTTATCTCACATTCTGTTATGTTACCATATTGAGAAAAATAATTTTTAAGATCATCAACTTCAATTGGTACTCCATCTTTTAAGCCACCAACATATAACTTATTTGAGGTAACAAACATCTCAGTTTTAGCTGAATCCTATAAAAAAAATCAGGCATTTTAAAAAGAGTAATTATGTATTGAGAATTTTTCTTACACTTCTGGGCACAGCTCTTTTTGGATCTACATCCCTACTATCAATATGGTGAGGTCTGCTTGCCATTGCTGTATCTACACTTTGAGAATCTTCATATGTTATAAATCCAAAGCCTCTGGATTTTTTTGTAACAGGGTCTCTCATAACCACACAATCGATTATCTCACCCCATTGCGAATAGAATTCTTTCAACATATCATCCGTTGTGGTCAAGCTTAAACCACCAATAAAAATTTTCCTATGGGACTCTGCAGCTGCATCAAAATCCTACAAAAACAAATAACATAACAAGAATTAGTGAAAAATAACATGTTAAAAATATCCTTACGGATTTTCTTGACATTTTGTAAATGTGGAGGTTTTTCAAATTAGACTGTTAAATGAATAAAATGATATAATAAATAAATGATAACATTTGTCCTATTTAAGGTTCTTACAATATTATTGACTATATAACTTAGTATCAACCTACTAAATTTTATTTTTATATAATGGAATTTTTTTTTGGAGACAATAAAGATAAAATTTATTTTAACTTGCGAATAATAGGGTGAGAAATTTGTAACGCGAATGCTACAGTAAAGCCCTTACGGACCTCAATTTTAAACCTATATAACTTCAAAAGTTTTATAAATCTTATCTTAATTTTTTTATTATTTTGAAAGATATACGTGCTTTTAAATTAAAAACTAATATAATTCATCAATAATAAATATTGCATTTTTATTTGACACAAAGTAGAAAAAAATCTAAAAATTGAAATTTTTTATTTTTTCATATTACAATAAATTTATCATGTCAGTAAATTAAATGTATCAATATTACTGATTAAATTGTGATTTTACGTCTAGTAGAACAAATTTAGAGAGTTTCATAAAAAAAAATTTTTTTGATATAAGGGCACGTGCAAAGTGGGTTTTTATTTTCATAAAATTTTCAAAATTTTGAAAAAAAATATTTTGTAAACGCAAATTTTTAAAAAGTTGCCAAATTTAATATATGCATATAAAATGCTTTTTCTGAAATAAAAAATTTTTGGAAAAATTTTGAAAAAAAAAATATTTTTAAAATTTTCAGAATTTTCAAAATTTTACAAAAATAAAAACTCACTTTGCACGTGCCCTAAAAAAATTGGCTATTATTTATCATAAAAATTAGATATTTTAAAGAGAAAAAAAAAAGTTCATATCATTATTATATAATACAAACATTTTGTATACTTAATAATTAATATTATTTAAAAAACCAGAAAATAAGGTTAAATATTTAAGTTTAAATTTATATAGAGTCCTTAGCATAGTTTTCAACATTCAAATTAAAAGAGTGTGGTCCATATGGACCAATTTTTAAATTCTAAACAAATTTTGTTATTAGATTTAGCCCAAATTTTAATTGCTAATTTTGTTTATTATATATTTAATAAAAAAGTCACAAAAATTTAGCCGATATTATATAATATTATTGAAGATATTCAAAATTCAAAATGTGCTGGAGTCCGTATGGACCCCACAATGCTAAGAGTTAATTACAAATAATATGAGTTATTATTAATATTACAAATTTTATTTAACCCAAAGGAAAAACGAAAAATGGCGTGGGTTAAAGCAATATCATGGTTTTTAACATCAAAAGAGTGTGGAGTACATATGGACCCCAATAGAATTTCTAAATTCAAAACAAATTTTGCCAAATTTTAATTACTAATTTTATTTAAGAAAAAGGTCACAAATAATTGGCCCATAATATATAATATTTTTAACGATATTAATCATGATGTGCTGGGGTTCATATGGACCCCAGAATGTTAATCGCAAGGGCGTAGCAAGTTGTAAAGCTTGGGGGGGGGGGGGGGGGGGGTTCAAAAAAAAATTTTTGCCGCCTTCGGCGGCAAAGTGCGGGCACGATAGTGTTTTAGATTAAAATCTACTGATTCTTATGATTTTGCTTTTTAAAATTTGAGTAATCATTAAGTACTTTTATAATATGTTTATATAAACAAACATATATGGTATTAAGAAAATTATATTATTGACTAGCCCATGTGGCCCGGCTCCGCCCGGGCAACTTGACATTTTAATTAAACTGATTGGCTGTGTACACGATCAGTCGATATATTTAAATATTTAATTTGATTATAAAAAAACATATATTTATAATTTGTAACTTGTTATCGGAGTGCGTAATTACCAAATTATTAACTTAAAAAATGTTAGGCAAATCTTTCTCATAGCAAATTTTGCTCACTGAGAGCAAAAATACATTTAGTGGATATATTAAAATTCTAAAAAAAATTTGTAATATTCATAATGTAAAAATCGTCCGCGGTAAATATGTATGTTAAGCTAGGTTAAAAGGCAAAAAACGGCTGTTTAGTAATTTCTTTATAAAATTTTGACATGGACATTTGTATCTAAATATATAGAATTTCATATATTTTTTTTAAATCAGGATATTGAATTGTAGTCAATCTCTATAAAATTAAAGGGTAAAAATTAAACATGAAATTACAATTATGGCAAAATGATAGCATCGAAAATTTCTTTATGACGGCAAATAATACGGGCAGAGGCACCAAAGTATAATTTAACAAACTTAAAATTTTTAAAAAAATTCATAATAAATAATTAAATTTAAAAATAAAAATTTTTCAAATTATTAAAAAATAAATAATTTAAAAAACTTATTAAAATTTAAAAAGTTTTTTAAAAATATACATAAAAATTAAAAAAAAAATTTTTAAAAAAAATTAATCAAATAAAATTGAAAAATTTAAATAAAAATTCATGAAAAAATATCAAATATTTAAAAAGCTTTTTTTAAAATATACATAAAAATTAAAAAAAATTTGTCTAAAGAATTAAATTCCAAATAAAATTGAAAATTTTTTCAAAGTAATTCATAAAAATTATGAAATAATAAAAAAATTTATTAAAATTTAAAAAAAAATTCATGAAAAATGAAAAAATTTTTTTAAGAAGAATTAAATTTTAAATAAAATTGAAATTAATCAAATAAAATTGAAAAAATATCAAATATTTAAAAAGTTTTATTTAAAATTTACATAAAAATTAAAAAAAATTTGTCTAAAGAATTAAATTCCAAATAAAATTGAAAATTTTTTTAAAGTAATTCATAAAAATTATGAAATAATAAAAAAAATTATTAAAATTTAAAAAAAAATTCATAAAAAATGAAAAAATTTTTTTAAAAAGAATTAAATTTTAAATAAAATTGAAATTAATCAAATAAAATTGAAAAAATATCAAATATTTAAAAAGTTTTTTTTAAATATACATAAAAATTAAAAAAAATTTGTATAATAAATTCCAAATAAAATTAAATCTGACATAATCCAAATATACCAAAAGCTTTAATAACTAATTATTCTAATACAAATTCAAGTACTAATTCAGACTAAATATATTTAATTCAATAAATTAAAATAGTAACATATAAATCCCTAAATAGAAACCTATTTGGTAGCAAATATCATCATATCAAAGATCTGAAGTTAAAAGAAAAGAATTATTCCTATATACTTTCCTTATGAAAATTAAAGCAAATACAGCCCAAAAAAATCAGTATTATCCAAAAACTAACTCTGAATGACTTTTCGACAAATCAAGACTCAAAGATCCTAAAATTTATACTAAATGATTTAAGTTAATTGTTAAAAAAAAAAATCTAAACATACCTTCAAATGTACGGGGTCAAAATTTCAACAGGTTTTGGCTAAAATTCATTAAGGTATAAACAAACATTATTAGGTCATAAATAATAATCAGAACTTGTAAAGTAACAAAAACTTTTACTTTTGCAGTGTATAGGTTTGGACCAATAAATATTTTATATAAATAAAGACATTTAAGCTAAATTAAAAATTTCATTTCAATAAAAAAATAAGGGTTAGGTTAATGTTAAAAATATTTATGCTCCTTATATTTTATATTTTTATTTCAATAATTCAATTAAGTCAAACAAATAAAATATAAAATTTGAATATAAAAAAATTATTTAACAACATATAATATAATTAATTAAAAAATGATATATGAGCAAATAAATTAATTAAAACATAGAATAAATCATAAGCTCTTTAAAAAAAATTAAAAATGTGCAACCAATTGTTCCTCCAGTAGATATTTGGCAAAATTCATAAAGGCCATCAAAGACAGGACAATCTTCACCTACATTGACTAATTAAAATAAAATATATATTATATTCATAAAATAAAGGGTGCAATATTAAAAACATACATCTTTGCATCTGTTTTGAGAATTCATTTATATTATCTGGTCTAATGCCTTTCAAAAATTTGACATATTCATCACTATGATATTTAGTAATTTCTTCCATTGATGCCTTGTAGGGCCTCTTAATAAAATCAATTAAGTTGAATAAAATAAATATTATCAAAAGGGTTGCAAAACAAATGTTAAAATAATGGGTACATATATTTCTATCTTTCTATAAAGGCCATAATTAAGAATCAAATTATGGGCCATTCTTATCCTGTGAGGCATAGGGTGACCTTGCCCATAATAATAATTTCCAACGCCATCTAAAAAGCTTTTAAAGTTTAAAACATGTGTAGCTGAGGAAGAGTCATGTTTTGAAAAATAAATATACCACAAGGAAAAATAAATTGTATAAAGTTAATTTTATTATAAACAGCGGACGGCTGCGCCTAAAAAATATCATTAAGTTTACTTGAAATTCCTATATCATCTACTATTTAATTTTCAAACTCGATTTTTCTTTGCTAAGCTAGATCTCGGAGACGGTATATAGATGAGTGGTGTGTTGGGTGGTTTTGTAGGCTATGTATTTTTATCTGGAATAAGAAAAAAATAATTAACATATGTTTATTATTAAATTCAAAAGAAAAAAGAAAATATTTTTTAAATCCATTAATATTATATTGATTTAATATATATTTTTTTAATTATAACTATAAAATTTATATATACATATATTTATTTTTATTTTAAATAATAAAAATTATTATTATTGCTTTTCTATAAATTTATACATGTGTCTTAATTTTTTATATATCTTACATAACATTTTGCTTACTCTCTAAATTAAGACAGTTGTCTTAAGGTACAATTATTCAGTATAATATTATTTTACTAAACAAAGGGGGTCCGGGCCCGGACCCCTTTGGTTAATGTAATAAATTAATATAAACATTTCAAATAGAATATATATGTATTATAAATAAAATTTAACTTTTAAGTATTGCCTGCTTATAGGTGTAGTATCTGAAAATATATGGCCCAATCTTAGCAAAACAAATAAAGTAGCTATGTCAATCACTTTATACCACGATAAAACTATCATTAAGGAATAGGATAAGACAAATTTTGATCGTTTTGGCGACCTTCTTGTGTGTTAATTTAATTCGTACAGAGCAACATGATTTCTAGGGTTTGGCGCCCTAGGTCTTTCACACCGCTATAGCTGAAGAGCTTCAATTTGCATAAATTTTAAGGACCTAACTTGCTTACATATATTATGGATAAGGACGTTTAAAAAATATTTTTTAACTATTCTTTAAGACCGAAATCCCAAAAGGTACATCTATGTACCTTTCGGTACCGGGCCGCTAACTCGGCTCCTATGGGCTAAAAAAGTCTGAAATTTTGAGAAAAGGTAAAGGACTATACTATTATGATTCGATAAAAATTTAAGAAAAATCTGTAGTCAGAATTTTTGTCAAACCAATCCCGAGTGTAAAGTTCAAATTTTAATCCCCTGTTTAACCTTAAATATCTCGGTAACGGAAGCTGATAAAATCTCGAAACTTTCCAAAAACGTGGGCAATATTATAATAATTAACCTAAAAAAAATTCAAAATAAAACCTTACCATTTAAAGCGCTGAGAGAATTTCGTCGTTTAAACAAAAAATAAAATTTCCTAGTGGATAAAAATACAAACTCGACATTGCTAGGCACCTTTTCGACAAACGATTTTTTTTTTATCGCTACTGCTCGAAAAAACTTTTTAAAGTTCGGTTTTTCACACCCACCGGAAGTCTTGATCGCTTCCTAACTATCTTTCCGCACACCTTCTCAACCTACCCTACAAAACGACACCTCACACGTCGCTCAACTACAAACCATCTCCGAGATCTAGCGTAGCAAAGAAAAATCGAGTTTGAAAATTGTATAGTAGATATATTATATGATTAAATTTTTATATTAATGATACAATTATGTAATGAATTTATATAATAAAAATATTTAACTAGTATTTTAATTTGAGGGGAAGGGAGATTTTAAAATTAAATATTAAAAAATATTTTAAATGTAATTTAATTTTATATTTAATTGGTATTTTAGTTTGGGGGGGGGGGGGGGGGGGATGCACTAAAAATTTTTAATTTGGGGGGGGATATGGCATGGTTGGGGGGGGTTTACCCCCAAACCCCCCCCCCCCCCCCCCCTCTCCTACGCCAATGGTTAATAGTGGGTTAACAACGTTTTTAGAATTTATATTTTAAAAATATTTAAGACTGTCCTTAATAATCCATACATTTTGTAAAGTTCAAGTTGTAAAAAAATAAAAAATTTAATATATAAATTTAAAAATTATTTAACACGCTATTAGCACTGTAGGGTTTACACCTTAAATTTTGAATGACTTGAAAAATATTGTAGATTGTGGGCCGAATTTTTGAGACTATAAATAATAAACAAAACTATTAATTAAAATTTGGTACAAGTCTAATAACCAAATTTGTTTATAAAAATAAGAAATTTTATTGGGTTCGTATGGACCCCACATCGTCAATTTCAATGTTGAAAATCAGAATAGGGCCTTAGTGTTTCCATCTTATTTTCTAGATATTTTTTTATTATAAAATTACATAATCACATATAATGTTTGTATTGTATAGCATTGCTATGAATTAATATTTTCTCAAAACAATATCTAGGTTTTATGGTAAGAAATAGCCAAAATAAATTTTTATTTCATATTATACATTTTTATCTTTCTTAAATTGTTTTACTAGACCCAAAAACACAATTGGTTGAATTGTATATATTTAGTTTAATGATAGCATATTTTTATTTAAAACCGATAATATATCGTGTCGTATTTAAGTTTGGACGCGAAATTTTTTGTATTAATTAAATGCCGATGTAAAAGCTTGATATATTAATAAAATTTATTTTTCATTATGTGTTATTAAAAATATAAGTTACCAGGGATTTTTATATGCAAAAAAGATTTTTAAATTTTTCTTCTTAGGGTATATTTAGATCTGTCAACTTGGTCAAAAAAAGCAATTTTTTGTTATAGACGGATCTAAGGAGCCAAAGACGGAAGAAACTAAAAAAAAACGAAAAATTTATATGAAATTAGGTTATCATGGGGATGCATTCTTTTGTGTTTTTATAAAATTCACGTTTCCGACATTGATATTTGTTGACCTGTGTCATTAGCCCCATATTTGGCATGGTAAGTAGCCGACCTAAATCTTAGAAAAATTTGTGTGGAAAAAATTTAAAAGATAAAATTTTTATTTGTTCAGCGTTACTGTTTAAACAATGTATGTATTTCCTTTATTGGACTTAATCATATTCTAGTTGATATTTCATTAATTGTATTAAATTAAATATTTATATTTTGCAATCACTATATTACTCTTGTTACAATTTGTTTTAAAGCTTGCAAATGAAAGGCTGCGGCTAGTGAAAAAAAGATAACAAAAATTGAACGCATTTGATTAACATTTTAAAATTTTTTTTGCTGATATTCTAAAGCGGTCAATTCCCATAAATTCTCATTTTTAAAAATTAGCCGTTAAAATTTTTTTATTTATAATTTTTTTTTACAATTTTGAAATTAAAATTAGCCGCAGCCAATTTAAAAATGTTTTTTTAATTGCCACTTAGTTTTTGAAAATAGATTTGGTTTTAATAATTAAACTATAAATATTTTTTCTAAAATAAATTTTTTTTTTGAAAAATAAGAAAAATATATTAAGATTTTTTAAATAAATCAACCATGAACGCGCCCTTCAAACTTATATCTTAGGGCACGTGCAAAGTGAGTTTTTATTGTAAAATTTTTAACATTTAAAAACGCAAATTTTTACGAAGTTGCCAAATTTAGTTTATGCACATAAAATGCTTTTTTTTTTGAAAATAAAATTTTGTAAAAAATTTAAAAAAAATAAAATTTCTAAAATTTTAAAATTTTACGAAAATAAAAACTCACTTTGCACGTGGCCTTGTTAATATTTTAATGTAATTATACATTATTCTAGTAAAAATTTTGCCACTTACGCTAAATTTAATTATACAAGACTTAAAAAAAAGTTTAAATTACTTCTAACTTTTAGCCTGTGCGGCTGTAAGCCGTTTTCTGAATTTTAAATATTTGTTGGGCTCAAATCATTTATCGGTCATTTACTGTACTTTTAGATCCTATGGTAGTTGTAAAGTATGTTTAACATTGCACGTCCATCCAGGGCTAACGCAATTCTACTATCGCCTTCTCTTTTTACATTCATGTATAATTGATTCGTCTCACATGCAAAATTTAATATATTATTTGATCTGATACTAACCCTAATCTTAACCTAATCTATGACCTAACCCTAATTTTAAAATAACCTTAGCCTAATGTTTTCCTAACTCTAACTTAATCTCAGATTAACACATGTTACATCCAAACTGAGAATTGATTGACAATATCAGTAAAAATGTAAGTTATGTGAAATTTTGCAGATCATAACGGCACTGGTGTTGGGCATGTTAAAACTCCGGGATCGGGAAGGAGCATATAAGCTTTGGAGTTCAGGAGTTTTATTTCTTTGAAATTTGCTGTAATACAAACTCATTTTGTTACCCGCGATTGGTAGGTACTATGTAGCTTTAAAACTCTTGAAGTTATAGAGGTTTTAATTCTGGGTCCCGCGTTACAAAACCCTACCATTCGCGGGTTAATGAAAAGTGTAAATAAATGAAGAGCAGCTAATTATGTATTCTTACATGTAACAACTAGCAAATTCCAAAAAAAAACTCCCCTGTTTATGGACTTAATACATACTATATATAAATTATATGTAACCTAAACATGTTAAATTTATGACCATATATGGTAATAGTTATTATAACTTAACACTGCTTTATTATTTATCGGCTAAGTTAAACTTGTAATACATAGTTCGACGCCAAATCCTAAGGAGAGTTTAGCTATCTTGTCTTTAAAAACTTTATTTTTTGTTTTTAGATTTTTTTGGGGGTTTTATTAATACAATCTACTATATATAAATTATATGGAACCTAACAACATGTTAAATTTATGACCATATATGGTAATAGTTATTAAAACTTAACACTGCTTTATTATTTATCGACCAAGTTAAACTTGTAATACATAATTCGACGCCAAATCTTAAGGAGAGTTTAGCTATCTTGTCTGCGAGGTTGACAGGTGATTTTTGTTTAAAAACTTTATTTTTTGTTTTTAGATTTTTTGGGGGGTTTTATTAATACAATCTACTATATATAAATTATATGTAACCTAAAACAACATGTTAAATTTATGACCATATATGGTAATAGTTATTAAAACTTAACACTGCTTTATTATTTATCGACCAAGTTAAACTTGTAATACATAATTCGATGCATTTTATAGGGAGTTTAGCTAAAGGTTGACAGGTGGTTTTTGTTGTTTGAAAACTTTATTTTTTGTTTTAGATTTTTTTCGGTGGTTAATTATTGTATTATCTACTATATATAAATAAAAAATGAAAAACACCATAATAAGTTTAAGACCATAAATGGTAATATGTCTTATAACTTAACACTGCCTTAATATTTATTGACCAAATTATTTTATACGGAGAATCTATCATATTATCAGTGCCCAAAAATTAAGAAGTAGCTGCGGCTTAAGATATTTATATTTTGTTCTTAGATCTTTTTTTGGATCATTTGATGTTGCTATTATAAATGAAATGCATCGTAAAATATCTTTTTAATTCTTTGACCAATGATAGTTTTTTAAACATAACATTGCTATAATATTTATTGACCAAATTAAACTTATAATAAATACATCGTTCGACGCCAAATCATTATGGAGAATTTAACTATCATATTGCTAGTGCCCAACAAGTCATGTAGTATATATTGCTTAAAATTTTTTATATTTGGTTTTTTAGTTTTTTTTGTTTTATTAAATTATACAATAGTTTTTTTAAAATAAAAAAATTGAAATGTTTGATATGTTACATAAAACCTTCAAGGTGTTACATTTAAAATTTGTCACAAATTCTACATTTATTGACCGAATTAGTATTAAATCCTTCAATTTTATTTAAAATTTAATTATAGTGCTTAAAAATTAACGAGTGGTCTATTTTGCTTGGAATCATTTTTTTTAACTTACTTTAAAGATATTATTATACTCAATGGTTTTAATATAATATGATATGTTACTTAATATGCCATATTTATTTTATGTCCATATGAACTAATATTATAATTACAAATTGTATCAAAATTGGGCCATTTGTCTACCTTAACGTGGATTTGAGATTTTATATAACGGCAAATTTGATTGCTCGCCTCTTCCCATCATTGTAAAGCAGAATTCACCAAGCGTTGGATTGTTCAATTAATATGGAACGTGAGCTGGGTTTAGACATTCGTGAGACAGGTTAGTATAACCCTGTTGATGACCTGTTGTTGCTACAGTAATCCTGTTCAGTACGAGAGGAAGCGCAGGTTCAGACATTTGGTTCAAGCGTTCGACTAAAAATCGACGGCGAGAAGCCACCATTTAGAAAATTATGACCGCATCGAAGTCAGAATCCCACCTAGAAAATTAACGATATTTTGGAGCGCCTCATAGTCAAATAACTCGATATACGGTACCGTTTACGCGGTTACCGAACGAAGGTTGATTAGAATCACAATTAACAACCAACAACCGGCTCAAAGTTTTTTATGGTTTTAAATATGAACAAAATCAGTATAAGATAAGGTTCTTAACTGCACTTTTTTTTTATGAAACGATTCATGATGATTTATATGGCTTTTGACATTGAATATTAACATAGAAATTTTATTACGGGGTTACCATCTAAATATTGCACTGTTAAATTATCATTGAAAATAATAATAATAACATTGAATTTTATGTTAATTAACCATTTTTTTTTTACTATCACTGAAATTTTTTTTCCTAGGGTTAACCATCAAGGTTTCTTTAATACCATTGTTTTATTACCAGTCATTCTGCTTTCAGAATGCTTGGTGCTATGCCATTTGCCCCATTTTTTCATTCGCCCCTTGTAAAATTCATTGCACATTAAATTTTTTGGCACCAATTCTGACGTTTGACAGCTTTTATTACTCGTACCCTAGATTTTTAGCAAAGTATTATATATCGGTTTTCCTTTGAAAATTTCCCCTTGCTCTTTTACCCTTGACTCACTTTATTAACTATCGCTTTTGACGCCCGTCCCATCGTTGTCTATCATTCCACTTCTCTGAATTCCTTTACCGAGTAACATTGAGTTTTATTACGTTTTAATTACCATTTTGCACCTACCTTAGTTCTTTCCTTTTACAAACTTAGGTCACTTTGATACCCCAGATGTCAGTTCCGCCTACTCCCCCTGACCAGCTCGTCATCTCATGTGCTTTTAATTCACTACCTCAAAATTCTTTGAGGGAAGCTGACCTCCTTTTTAAGCAAAGGTTTTGGTCAAAATTTTTAGGCCACGACTGCAACGTTTGTAGTCGCCTATTTTTTTTTAATATCCGTATGCCAATGCGCCGCTACGTTGCTCAAGCAGGAGCCTAAATTTGTGCGTGTCAATGGTTTTTATTTCCCGCCTTACCCTTCCCATTTGCCAGTTTTAGATCCGATCGTGGAACGCCTCATCTCCCCCCGCCTTCCATTTATGCATATAGGACGGTTGCGTTATTCTCACGGTCAATATGGCGTTCGAGGCCAAATTATAAATATTCCAATTAACGTTGACGAGATAGTCACCCTTTTGCCCTGACCCCAGACGAGGATATGAGCATACGTTCTAATCAAAAAATGCCACTTTGACTTGACGTCCGTGGCTGGGGCTGTGCTACACGATTTGCAAAATTACTCCTACCTGCCTCGGACATCGCCTTTCCAACCACTCGCGCTATTACAATTCTTGATGCCGTTTATACTTGGTACCTAACATATAAGTGCGCCCGTTTTTCTCGTATTTTTTCTATCATTGCCCGCTCGTTGTCAAGCTTAGCCCTTCCCCCTTTTAGGTATTTTAATATTGCATTAATTTACGTGTCTCTTAATTACTTGTGTCTTTTGCTCATTGTTTAATTGTTAACATTGAAAATGTTTATTACTATTTAGTTTATTGGTTATTACCAATGAAGATTTATTTAAAGACAATGGCTGAAAAAGTGACAAAAAATTTGAACTATATCAGTCATGAGTTTCCCTTTCAAATAAAGGCTACTTAATATGCCTCCATTTAAGGACTTCCATTTCAAGACTATTGTTTATGCTTTGACCGAGTGTCCTTCGGGATTAATATGTAACGGGTGTCCTAACTAATTCCCCCAAAAATCACCCTTTTTAATTTTATATCAAAAACACAGACACTGATCACGTGATTGGTGATTTAAAGGCCATTTCATTTTTGCTATAGGACAGGTCTTTTGTAATGCCTAAAAAATTTTTTTTATCATTGTTAACCTTGCAAATGTCACTTACTTTGTAATCATTGTTTCCTTTTTCAAACTAACATTGCATTTATTTTTCCATCGCATTTTTTCCTAGGATTAAGGTTTGCAACTTGGCTTTTTTTTACATTTCTCTTTACTTTGCTCTTTTACCTTTAAGGGTCAATCTTACATGCCCTTAGTTATTAATTTACCGCTTTTTTGCCCTATCGCACTATGGATTGGCTCGCACCTTTTCCCGAAATAAATTTAACCCCATTTAACAAAACATCGACCCCTCTCTCTCCTATATTCCAGCTTGCCCGCTACTACTAATTTAGGAAAATTGGTGGGGGAACATTTTCAATGTTATTTGAGTTCCGGCGTACTCATATTTTAAATCCTCTGCCTCTCTATCTATGTTAATTTTATATACTTCGGCTTCAGCCCCATTTAATTTCCCTTTACTGTCATTATACCATTAGCTTTTGTGATACAGGCTTTACATTGCAACATTATGGTTTGCCACGTTATAGGCTGCCTCAGATTTTGCAAGGCCTTCTCCCTATCCACGCCCGTGTCTTAATTAGGCCGAGGCACAATTCAGGGTTTGATATGCTCGGCCGCACCCACATCTTAGCCTTCCACCAACCTACCGAGGGCGCGGAACGCCCCGCGACTGTCATGTGCCCACCCTAGACGAGCTCCCGGGTTTATATAAGCAAACAGTCGGGGCGCAAAGCGCCTCCGCCCGAATCGGGTCTGGACGAGCGAGTCAAGGTGTGCTTATAATTTATGAAGCCGCCCCCTCCCTCTTAATTATTTTCGGCCGGCCCAACATAGCCTGTTTAAATTTTTAATAACTTCAGATTTAATGTATTCTATAGATTGTGATTCGATGGATTATGAATTATTACTATTCAGAAATTATTCATTTAAGAGGGCAGTTGGAACCTGAGACTAAATTTTTTTTTATAACTTTGTATATATATCTAATTTTTTGACCAGTGTTAATTGAAAATTTGTTTTTTTAACGATGTGTAGGCAGAAAAAAGTTTAGAGAAAAAGTTATAAAATTAAAGGTAAAGTTTTAAAACATTAACCTTTCTTATTTTTTTTGGACCGACTTCCATCCCTACTTGTCCGACTCAATCATATCGATAGTGATTATATCAAAATTTTGAAAATCAGATTAAAATAACTTATTATTGCCCTGATAACTATATATATCTCTTATTGCACGCGTGTCGGGACAATGAACCGGGCCGTTTTATATTTTATTGTATGTACATTTGACAGGATATGACATCACATCAATGTGGACCAAAACTGAATTCAGCCCGATTATTAACCATTGTTCTACATAAAAAATTGATGCTAACAAATATATGTATCCTTGATAAGTTGCCGTCTACCCAAATTGATAATTAGATTGACCTTTAGAACAAAAAGAAGACAACTCGAATGAAGATGATAACTTAGGATCTTTTAATATTCACAACCGTCAAATTTTATATACCTCTCTTTTCTAGTTCGACGTGACAGATGATATATTTGTGATTGACAAATTTAACCATTATGCCTTTTTATTGTGCAAATGTTTCAATTCAAAGCTATTATATTTTATAATTTAGCATGGATCAAATCAAAGTATATAATTAATCTAGTTGTTGCTGTACCTGACTGAATTGACGTTATTCCAATCCCCAGCTAAAAACTACTACTTCCACTACATTTCATTAGAGTGTTGGTTTGCATTTTTACAGAAATTTAGGGGTTAAGCTAAAGCAATTAGACCAAAATTTGCATTTCACATAATTTGCTTTACTTTGTACATTGGGTTGATAATTTACATATCAAATAAGCGCATAAATAAAAATATACTTTGGCCCCATTATATATAATTTGCTTTACCCAGTCTTATTTTTATATCTCAGATTTTAATCTATTAACCCATAACAGAATCTCATCCGAAGATGTAAACATCTTTTTATGTTATAATTGATTTTTAAATGTTTTTTTTTTAACGCATCTATAATTTTAACCGAATTTTATAGTTTTTCATATTTTAGATACCAACTTAATAACGCATTCATAAAACCTAAATTCTTATTTTTTAATATTAACCACTAAAATTTTTTTTATTTTAGAATATATTTTTAATACATTTTGAAAGAAGTATTAGCCACAGCCTAAGCCAACAGGATTAAAGCCGAATTAAAGAAAGCGACCTTTGAATGAAAAGACAACCTTTTTTTAAAAAATAGAATAACTGCATCATGATATTTTTTATTATATTCTATAATTGATTACTTATTGTTTAGTAACTTATATTAGGGCACGGGCAAAGTGAGTTTATATTTTCGTGAAAATTTTAAAATTTTGAAAAAAATAATTTTTGTAATAAAACGCAAATTTCTAAAAACTTGCCAAATTTAGTTTATGCACATATAATGCCATTTCTGAAATAAAAAATTAAAAAAAAAATTTTTAGAATTTTTAAAATTTTACGAAAATAAAAACTCACTTTGCACGTGCCTTATAAGCAACTATATTTCGATCAAACAATTTTGAATGTTTTACTTTGTGTTAAACATTGTGTTTGTGTATTATGAAAAAACAAATATGAAAAATAATTTTGAATTTATATTATTATATGACTTAACATTATTTTATGTAATTTATAAATGTAAATTATTAGCGCTTATTTGTATTCATTATATATATATATACAAATTTTATGTACAAATGTAACTTAAATATTTATAAATAGGATTTGTTACCTTTTTATATTATATTTTTCTGGCTATTAATAAATTTATTACGCGAAATATTCTTTATTATTTGAATGCTGCAAAATCTTGATAAACCAAAAAATTTATTTCTCATTTTTTGAGTTGATATATCAAGGTTACAAGAAAATTTTAAATTTTTTCTTTAGAATATTCTCGAGGTCATAAAAGTTGGCCAATTTGGTCAAAAAGGTCGTTTTTGGCATGGACGAATCTAAAGCCGAAGGCAAATGAAATTAAGCATATTGGAAAACATATATAGAAAATAAGGGCCTCATGGGGATGTATGCTTTTATGTTTTTATAAACTTCTTTTTTTCTGACATCAATATTAGTTGATTTGTGTAACAAGACTATTTCATAAATTTCACGTCTCTAACGTTGATACTGTTGACCTGTGTCTTATGCGATTTATATAAAGACTGTTAAATCATACATAACTAAAAAAATCTGTTTAAAAACATAATGTAAAAATTTTGTTAAATAAGGCACTAGCAATATGACTATAAAATTTCCCATAAAATTTGGCGTCGAACGATATATCACACGTTTAGCTTGGTCAATAAATGTTAAAGCAGTGCCACATTTTTAGAAATGCTACCATATATGGTCATAAAGTGTAAATAGTTTCTCACGTTGCAAAGCATATTGGATTTACATATAATACACCTACTAAATCAACATTTACTCATAATTAGTTTAAATACTAAAAAATATTTTAAACAAAAAAAACACCTGTAATTTTTTTAGGCATTAAAAATATGACATTAAGATTCTCCATAAAATTTGCCGTCGAACGATGTATTAAAAGTTGGTTTGGTCAATAAATGTAAAAGCAGTGCCAAGATTTAGGAAATAATACCATATATGGTCATAAAGTATAAATAGTCTTGAACGTTACACATATGTTGTTTTATATATGATAAGACTACTAACTATAAAAAAAAAATAGTTTTCAAATACAAAAAATAAAGATTTTAAGCAACCAACCACCTGTTATATTTTTTCACCCTGAAAATATGACCATTAGATTTTCCGTAAAATTTGGCGTCGAATGATATATTACATGACCATATTTCTTTAAAAATTTAAAAATTGAAAGAAAAATAAAAATTTGACTAAAAAAAAATGTTTCGTGTTTTTGTCCTACCCCATTTTAACCAGTTGCCAATCTTTATCATTTTAAAAAAATAAGTTTAATTAAAATTGATAAGGGCACGTGCAAAGTGGATTTTTATTTTCGTGAAATTTTAAAAATTATGAAAATTTTGAAAATTTTATTTTTTTCAAATTTTTTTAAAAAAATTTTTATTTCAGAAAAAGCTTTTTATGCGCATATACTAAATTTAACAACTTTTTAAAAATTTGGGTTTTATTTCAGAAATTTTTTTTTCAAAATTTTTAAAATTTCACGAAAATAAAAACTCACTTTGCACGTGCCCTAATAAAAATAAAAAAATAAAGTCGAAACGCCTCCAAATGTGCCTTAAAAACCATAAGATATACAGCTAAGTTATTATTTATAAATATTTAATTAATTTTCAATTAACTCGTATGTTATTAGTAAATTTGATCAAGGTTTTATAAAAATGCAATTTTGAATGTGCCCGAATAAAGATAAACAAATTTTTTACAAAACGCGTTTTAAGACATATAAAATTTTATTATGGGCGCGTTCAAAATCATTTCGTTTTTTTCCAAAATTTATTTTTTTTTTATTTTTTTTTGTTTTAAAAAAACTATTTAACTATAAATCACAAAAATTGGCGACTTTTTGTTAAACTGCGTTAAATGTCAAAAAATAAAAATTTGAAAAAAAATAAAATAACTTTGAACGCTTATTAAAAAAGATGAGCTCTCAACGCACGCCTATATATGACTTTGAACGCGCTCTTAGCTTATTTAATCTTTATTTGAGTTAGAGAAAAAAAGTTTAACATTATTCTCGACTTCA
>JAUIRJ010000233.1:0-30892 GCA_030555515.1 Acutogordius australiensis | reverse complement strand
CTTGAAATTTTGAGAAAGCCTATTGTTATAGTCAAGAATAAATTTAATTTCAGAGATCGGTGAAACATAAATACGATATGTACTTCTTCCTTTTGGAGTCAGTTCTTAATAACCTCTAGCTAACAAGCTCCCATCCAGAAGTCACCAAAATATCTATGACCTGAATAAATAATATCGCAACAAGGGAAATCTATAAAGTCAACAAACTCTTTCTTCAACTATTCTATTCATCGATCTATGCTCTACGGACTTTGACATGTAGGGGGGTGGGGGGATATACGGGAAAAGAATAAAAACTATATATCTTAATCTCCAAATAAATCCTGACAATTTTGGTTGTCTAAACCCTATAATATCATGTATATCCTATCTACCATAACTATTTCACAACCAAAATTGTATTTATTTTATTGTTTTTTTTTCATAGGTATTGCATGTGAAATTGGAGTGAAAATGGAGAGTTATGTAGGAAAATTAGATACTGCTGTATACTGATAATTTGAAAAAATTGTCGAATACTCATCGGGAAGGATGTATGCCATCATGTTAGGCGATTTATTAATGGAAAATTTTGAGCGTAAGCAACTCACTGACAAAATTGGGATGAGGATAATATTGATGAAATATAGGATTTAAAAAAATTAGTAAAGTAACTCAACATAACTGATTACACGGTGTCACATGACATGACAACAGATGATTTTTGGGATGGTACGCGATATCACGTTGTTTTTTGCAACCTGATTCTTCAAAACGTGGTGAATAATTAAAAAAAATGGCCCACATTGTGCTATGTATATAATTGTTACTGTCAGGAATATATTATGCTGCAAAAATGCAAGACAGTATCAAAAAATAACCATTTTTGTATTTCGTTAATTAAGCGCCACAAAATGGGGAGGAGGGTTCAATTTCCTGAAAAGTATATACTAAAAAATTTGCCAAGGTAAAATAGAATTGGAGAAATAAGGATATTTCCCAATGCGCGATCGAGTCATTTTTCTTTTGAAAAATATTATTTATAATAATTCGAAAAATAAAAACGCAATTTTACAAAAATTTGTCAATCCTAATTAACAGCATTAAAAATACTATTTGTGAGTTATTAATTTTAAAAATTAACATTTTTAGAATATTCAAAAAAAATGAATCAACTTTAAACCTTAATACGCAAATTATTTTAAGAAATGGACCCTCAAAATTGGATTTTTGGCCCTTGGACTTAGTTCTGCTGTAATTAAAAACATCGTCAATGGGGCGAAATATTTAGAAATTATAAAGTTTAAAATCAGAAAATATTAATTAGCTAGCAAAACGTGATCGATTTATAGTTATAGACTAAAAACCAAGTAAAAAAGTTTTAAGTGGAAAAGTTGTGCGAATGTTCTACTAATTACCTGACAAAAATTGGGGTTTCAAAATTTTACGTTTTAGATCCAAGCAAGAGTTCAAACGAGGCCGTAATATTTCTGACCCTTTGTATTTAAAATAAATTTATTAATGAAAAATAAAAAGTATATAAAGAAATTATATATCTGTACATTTGTATAATTATCGGTTATATATATTGACTTTGCTTATTCGTTAACATTCTATATTCAAGTAAATAAATTGTTCAGAAGTTATTCAAATCTATTAGTAAGAATATTTTTAGTAAAAGAAACGTTAACGAGTTATCAAATTTATAAATAGAATGTTTTTAGGGAGAACTTTGATAAGATATTCAAATTTATAAAATGTTTTTAAGAAAGAACGTTAACAAGATAAAGTTATAAATAAAATGTTTTTAAGAGAGAACGTTATCACGATATTCAAATTTACGGTTATTCATATTAGACACCTTCCCTTTTTTACGGTAGTCCATGTTGCTGGTTTTCAGGCGGAGCCGTTCGTTTTATTTTTGGTTGTTTGATTATTAATGTTAAGCTGTGTGGTAATTGTGGTTGATGTTAAAGGTAGGATTGACGTGATCGGAAAAGTGAGTGTTCGATATTGGAAGGTTATCAGTCACCAGCTATCGTTTAATGCAAATGAGGTATTGTTGGCCGAAAAGAGGCAGATTATGGTTACATTTTAATAGTTTCTTTTAAATACTTATGCGGGTGCTGGCGTCAGCATAAAGCGCGCAATTCGCAACCTCGCTGTCCTCAATATGGTCGCAAGCGTTATCATATAGGATTCTGCTGTCCTTTATATGGTCGCAATGGGCGTTGTCATATAGGGCTCTGCTGTCCTTAATATGGTCGCATTGGGCGTTATCACATTGGGCTCATTCTGTGTCTCATGCAAAATTTATCTGCAAATGTCATTAATGCTAGCATCTGCCTCAGACGGAATTAGGGCCATTGTGGCGAAGACCTCGAATTAATTATTATGTGTAGTGAATAGTTACGCTTAGGAAGGATCGTCGTGATCATTTATTATCATATGAAATGCATAGAGTTTTACATATCGTTGTGAATAGATGGGTTCAGGAAAAATTAACGTAAACAATCTGTTGATCAGAAAATTTAAATATGTCCTAGCGATGATGCAGGTTTCTCAGAAATTATTTATTATTTTAATCGTTTATTGACTTATGTTCTGAAGGGGGAGAGGAGGAAGGTGGCTTTATCTCATGCAAAAATTCGTAAATCATTAATGCTAGCAACTTTTATGGAAATAGACGAAACTAGAACCATTGTGGTGAGAGTCTCGAATCAATTACATTGTAGTGAATACGTACACTTAGTGAAAAACATCGTCATTGATAAAAATATTAAATTGAGTTTTACATACCGTTGTGAATAGCTTAGTTGATAAAGAATTAACAACTTGCATAAAATTTTATTTAGAGGATTGGAACGGTGTATTTGTTTGTTAAGCGTTTCTCAGGGGTGGCGAAGTTTAAGGGCTGCGTGGGTTGTGTCGGACAACGCCGACAAGGAGTTATCTGACACCAGTATTTAAAATAAATTTATTAATGAAAAATAAAAAGTATATAAAGAAATTATATATCTGTACATTTGTATAATTATTCGGTTATATATATATTGACTTTGCTTCAGGCCCGATTCTAGCTTTTCCATTTTAGGGGGGCAAAAAAAACTCGTGGGGGGGCAGAAAAAATTTTTTTGCCGCCTTCGGCGGCAAAATTAGCCGTGACCTTCGGTCACGGCAAAAAATATACATGTACAACAATTGAATCCATGTTCAAAATTTTTTAACAAATTAATAGTAATTTATTATATTCATAAAATAATAAATTGGATATGTGAATTAAAATTAATTGTTTTTACTAATATCAATTGCTTGAAAAGATATGAGATTTGGAAATTAATTGCAAGTATTATTTTATCAACATGAACATAAATGTTAACTGCGCATAAAAAAATTTGAAATGTCTTAAAATAGTAAATTATTAGCTGATTATGAGCAGTGTATTGTATTAATCTAAATATTTTATGCTAAAGGTTGTTTTGATTAAATTATAAAATTCACCAAAATTCAACTCCCCATTATGATTTTTCGTGTCCTAGAAGAGCCAAATCACCTTTACGCAGGTCACTAGTTGCCAGCCTACTAGAAGTTATTATCCTTCTTAAAGAGGAAAATGTGGCCTCACAACTCGACGTAAAAGAGCCAAATAACAAACTTATAGAAAATGTTAGATAGATTAGAAAACGCATCTTTGTAATCATATTAAAATTTAACAAAATCATTAGTAACACATTTTTTGTAATTAAGTTTTCTTGCTAAAAAATTTTTGGCTACGTCAATTTTTTTAGATAAATTTTTATCAATATTACTTATTTTTAAAAGAGGCTCTTTATTTATATCTAAAAAAGGAGAATCAAATTTATAAAGGGAATCTAAAGATTCTAAATAAATATTATCGGTAAAAAATCTATTATCAAAAGAATCAATAAATAAACTAATAATATTAAAATAAATACTTTTAAATTCATCATTAATATTTAAAATATTTTCAAACTTATGAGTAGAAAACAGGCCCGATTCTAGCTTTTTCATCTTACGGGGGCAAAAAAAACTCGTGGGGGGGGCAGGAAAAATTTTTTTGCCGCCTTCGGCGGCAAAATTGGCCGTGACCTTCGGTCACGGCAAAAATTATACATGTACGACAATAGAATCCATGTTCAAAATTTTTTAACAAATTAATAGTAATTTATTGTATTCTTAAATTAAAAAAAATGAGTTTATAAATTGAATATGTGAATTAAAATTAATTGTTTTCACTATCAATTGCTTAAAAAGATATGAGATTTGAATTAATTGTAAGTATAATTTTATCATTTGGTATCATTGCGCATGAAAATTAAAAATATGATATATATGAATGATAAAAATGAATTATATAAAACTTTGGATTTTAAAAAATGAAAAGTGAAATAAGATTGATTATCATGAAAACAAAATATATAAGTATGCTAATTTGGAAGAATTTATATGAAAAAACACTGGTTATATATAACTTGTTATTAATATTAGGGTAAAAAATTAAATAAAACATGAACATAAACGTTAAATTCACATAAAAAAAGTTTGCAACCATTTTAAAATAGTAAGCAATAATTAGCTGATTATGAGCAGTGTATTGTATTGATCAAACTATTTTATTTTAGAGGATTTTAATTAAATTACTATATTCATCAAAATTAAAGCCCCTAGTTAATGATTTTTCGTATTCTAAAAGAACCAAATTCCCTTTAAGCAGGTCGCTACTTGCCAGCCGTTATTATCCTTCTTAAAGAAGAAAATGTGGCCTCACAACTCGACGTTGAAGAGCCAATTAACAAACTTATAGGAAAAATGTTAAATAGATTAGAAAACGCATCATTGTAATCATATAAAAATTTAACAAAATTAATAGTTACACATTTTTTGTAATTATTTTTCTTATTCAAAAATTTTTGGCTACGTCAATTTCTTTAGATAATGAATTTTTATCAACATTACTTATTTTTAAAAGAGGCTCTAATTTATTTATATCTAAAAAAAGGTTAATCAAATTTATAAAGGGGATTCTAAAGATTTTAAATAACTATTATCGGTAAAAAATCTATTATCAAAATATAAATAAATCAATAATATTAAAATAAATACTTTTTTCATCATTAATATTTAAAATATTTTCACTAGTAGAAAATAAATAATCAGAAAAATCTTTAGGTTTAGTTTTTCTTTTATCCATGATAAATTATTGTCATTTAAAAAAATATTAATATCAAAACAATTTTTGAATAAATCTTCAAATGTATTTTTATTTCTTAATTGTTTAATTTATAACAAACAATGGTGTATTAAATCAGAAGTTTTAAAAATATAACTCGTTCTGCATTGAAATTGATCTATAATTATTTTTAATAAATAAAATAATTTTTCCATTAAATACAAAAAAATAAATAGATGATTATAAATATGGTCAAAAAACCCCGATTCGGCCCTGTGACCTGAAGATATAAAAAAAATTTTTATTTTTAATTTTTAAAAGTTAAACATATCTGTGTAATTTAAAAAAAAACAATGGGCAGGTAGTGACCACACCACCAATGGGGCAACAGCCGGGGTATGGTCCCGCATTCACTAACTACCTTGATTGCATCATGTTAAATTTATGAAGGGAAGAAAAATTATCAAAAAAATCTTTCCCTTCACTTAAAATAGGACAATCTTTTACAACAAGATGCAATCGGTGGTTAAAGCAGTCAATATACGGGACATGGTGTCCAGCTTAGAAATACTTGAACACCTTTTTTTTCCCGGGCATTACGTTCGCCCCATCGTAGCATTGTGCGATCAGGTTCTTTGGTTCTAGATTATATTCTAACAAAAGATTGTTGTTAACTAAGAAAATTTCTTAGGCATCCGATTTATGAATTGGTTTCACAAATATAAAGCTTTCTGTTAGTTTGATCTCTCTTGCGGATGAGAAGTATTAATGAATAAAAACACTTTCAAAAAAAGTAAATATTTTTAGGATAATATTTTTTAAATATTTTTGACGGAGCAAATTTAATTATATTATGTGGAAGAAATAAAATTACCATGTATTTTTTGGGGGGGGGCAAATTCAATTTTTTTTGGGGGGGGCAAACATAAAATTACTATGTATTTTTTGGGGGGGGGGGGGGGGGGCAAATTCAATTATTTTTTTTTGGGGGGGGGGGGGGGGGGGGGGAGCAATCAAAAATTTTTTGGGGGGGACTGCCCCCCCCCCAAAAAAAGGGTCTAGAATCGTGCCTGCTTTGCTTATTCGTTAACATTCTATATTCAAGTAAATAAATTGTTCAGAAGTTATTCAAATCTATTAGTAAGAATATTTTTAGTAAAAGAAACGTTAACGAGTTATCAGATTTATAAATAGTATGTTTTTAGGGAGAACTTTAATAAGATATTTAAATTTATAAATAAAATGTTTTTAAGAAAGAACGTTAACAAGATAAAGTTATAAATAAAATGTGTTTAAGATAGAACGTTAATATTCAAACTTACGGTTATTCATATTAGACACTTTGGCTTTAGGTCTGGTTCGGCTCTTTTAATTTATGCTAGTGGCGTTGAATTTTTGACTAATTGCACAAAAATCACATTTCTCTATATGGGGCGGTAACAATGCTAAATCAAATTTTTTAGTGGCTAAAAATTTTGCTTTGCTAAATAATAAAAACAATAAGCAAATTTAGTTAAAAACAGGGATTGGGACCGGTACCGGCACCGGAACCAAAAACCGCGGTACTTGGAAGGTCGCTCGGTACCGGAACCGGTAATGGTTCTTAAATTTAAAAAAACGGTTCCGCGATACCAAAATATATTAATAGCTTAAAAATATTTAAAATATAGCATAGTGCCTGGAAATCTACACTAAGTAGTTTGATAATTGCATTCCACACTAAATCACCTAATTAGCAATATAATTTTTTCTCAAAAGCAGTTCCAGAAGAGAGAAATCCAAAGAAAAAGCCAATGTTGTTGGGATGTATGCTGAGTTAGACAATTTTGAAAAACATGAAAGAGTCTCAAAAGATAGGTCAATTTTAAAATTTTGGGAAGAACTCTGTGTCTCATCCAGACTTGTATATTTTATCTAGACTTGTTTTAGCTGTCCCTGCTACTCAAGTAATTTAATTATATTATTTTTAGGTAAGTGTTGAAAGAGCCTTCTCAACTTTGAAATATATTCGTTAAGATTTACGTAATCGAACAGATTCTAATTTGTTAATTTCAATTATTTTACTTCTTTTAAATAAAGATTTGAAATGATGTATTGTATACGTGTAAATATATACATTTGTCTAATTTACAAATAAATATAACCTAAATTTTATGTGCTATCATAATTGAATAATTGTTGTACCCCGTGGTACCGGAACCAGTACCAAGTACCGGTACTTGAGCTGAGCTGGTACCGGAACCGGTACCGGTACTAAGAATTTCGCCGGTTCCAATTTCTGGTTAAGAATGCTTTAACATATGCGAAACTATTTAATAAGCTTATTTATTAGAGAGCATTGGAGTACCGAAAGGGGATGGACCTAGTGCACACCTCCCCCCTCCCCCTGTCTATTGCTAAATGATTATTTTTGTGATAATGCAATAAAAATTAAGCCTTTATGAAAATATAATTTACCCCATGGTTACCCTAAAAGATTTCTTATGTCTATTTTAATCAATCCGCCCCCCTCACCCTCCGCAATAAAGTCCTAGGCACGCCTGTGAAGAGAATTTAACCAATAAGCTAGAAGATTGTTTTGAAGCTTTTTCTGCATTGCACAAAATAATTGTTTATTTTAGCCTTAAATATATTAATGATCATTTAACAGACCACAGATTTTAAATGACAATGTTGACTACTTTTCAAAAGAGGCATTTAATGGAGGATTAGTAGTCGGCAACCAATAGCTTAAAAGTTTAACTGGTACATTTTATATGCAATTTTAGTCTGAAAAAAAATTAAACTTTAGATAAGAGTGCAAATTTATCAAAACGCTAGATTAAAAAAAAGTTTTTTAACCCGCGAAGAGTGAGAAATTTGTATCGCGAATGCTATTGGGTTAAGGATCCCAATTCTAAACCTATAATTTCAAGAAGCTATATACTTTATATTTATATTATTGTAAAGAAAAATGCGTGCTCTTTTATAAAGTAATATATGTTATCATTAATATATAATGAAAATTATATTTAACATAAATTACAAAAAATTTGAAAAATGGAAATATTTTATTTTTCTATAATAATACATCGAATAAATCTTGTTAATAGACTAAATTGAATATCGTGTTCTTAGGTCTGGTAGAAATTTCATAATAAATAAAGAAAAAAAATTATTTTTGGCTATTATTTAAATAATTACTTATTTTATAAAGAAAAAAAAATAATATACAATGCAAACATATTATATACTTAATATCTATTATGAAAGAATACCGAAAAATAGGTTGCCAATTTTTTTTATTTTAATTTACAATGAGGCATTATCAAAGTTTTCGACAATGCAATTGACAGTGTGGGGTCCATATAAACCCATATAGCAATTTTTAAACACCTTTTTATATTCGACCTAAATTTTGATTGCTTATTTTTATTTATTTAATACCACTCGTCAAATACCCTAAAATTGGCGTAATCTTCAATCCCTCATTTACATTTAACAAACATGTTAATTCTATATCCGAAAAGTTAACAAGAGGAACAATTTACTAAAAGCCATAGCCGGATCTACTTGGGGCCAAAATAAAGAAACTCTCACTAAGTTATAAAGCAAAATCTAGGTTGATCCTAAACTACGCTGCTCCGGTCTGGACCCCTAATCTAGTACAAACTTTAAAAAATTGCAACATTCCCATTCCGCTTTTCGCACCATCAGGTTGCCACAAGCTCTCTCCGATCGAACATCTACACCAAGAAACAAAGATGCTACCTGTACAAGCCCATGTCACCAATACCTTGCGTCTTTCTTATACCCTGACCATCCTTGTCACGAGCTTACATACCATCCTACCCCAGCAAGACAAATGAAAGGAACCCTCTTCTCTTAGTGCTTTACCCATATCTAGCCCTTCAATGACAAATATTCCCACTAAAATGATAATCAAACGTATTCACACCTCTGCAGTTAACAAAACCATAGCTAACTATCCGTTCAACATAGTTTTAGACGGCCGACCCCCTCGCTTATCCCCTTTAAAAAACACCCCAGAACATCCGTTCCCAATTGGCTCAACTCCGGTCTAAACACTGCCATCTACTTGCACTCAGAACACGTCTGGACTCATCTTTAAATAATATCTGCTACGACCAAATCAGCATCTGACTATATTCAACACTAGTTCATATGCCCCTACCGCGGGCCTCCTATTTCTCCTATAAATCTTTGGATTAATTCATCCCTAGCTGCCCTCAAGCTCAACCTTACTAGCAACTTCCAACGAATGGGGCAATAAACAACAACATTATATATTTAAAAAAAAAGTAACAAAAATTTGGGCCATGCTGGGGTTTATATGAACAATACAGTAAAATTCGCGGGTTAAAAAATTAATTATATTTAATCAAGTTTTATAAAACTGATTAACCCGCGAATAGTAGGGTAATAAATTTGTATCCATATGGACCCCAATTTAATTTCTAATTTCTAAACAAATTTTGTTATTAGACATAGACCAATTACTAGTTTTGTTTAATATATATTTAAGAAAAAATTCACAAAAATTTAGCCCATAATATTTAATATTTTTGAAAATATTTTAAATTTTAAAGGTGCTGGGGTCCATATGGACCCCACAGTGCTGGGTTAAACTCTAAACAAATATAATTTTAAATTTAAAACCTTGCTAAAACTACTACTTTTAATTTTATTTTAATATTTTATGTTAACTTTACTTGCCTATATAATATGAACGTAAGTTTTCAAATTTATTAAGACGCGTTATTTAACATTCAGTCATTCTCTTCACCTGTTTTTTAATGTTTTTCATGCAAATTTTACATTTTTGGGTTTGTTAATAAATGGGCACTTCTCCATGACGTGATGCAAGGAGCTTATGGTAAAAACGTATACCAGGTTTGTGCTAAATTTATAAATCCATTTTTATTTTGGATGATATACATAAATATTAATATAGGTTTCGAGACCTATATACGAAAAAGAAAATTTTGATAATCGTTTTCCCGAAATTCAAGATATTTCTGCAGCCAAAAAGATTAAAAAAGGTGTTGACCATGCTGTTAAAGGTTTGGCTCAGCCAAAAAACTATAAACATTATTCTTATTTATTGCTGACTAATGTTTTACCCTGCATAAGCTGGATTTCTACCTATCAAATTTGTTTTATTCTCAATGATATAATTGCTGGATTTACAGTTGCATTTATGCATATACCTCAAGGTATATATAATATTAATTAGCTAATTTATAGGTATGGCCTATGTTGCCCTTGTTCCTTTACCTCCGGTATATGGCCTTTATACATCCTTTTTCCCTGTTTTATTCTATTGCTTATTTGGAACATCCAAGCATATTTCTTATGGTATTATTTATATATTTTTTGGTGTAATTTTTGCAATATAAATTATCCTGTAATTATATTAATTTAAAATTGATTAAATTTTTAAATTTATAGTACTCAAATATAGTTTAAATTTTTTTTATAAAATTAGATTATATTTAACCTCTTGTTATTATGTTTTCAGCACTGGCATGTTTGAATTAATTTTGTCTTATGTTTATTTCATTATTGATGTTTATGCTTTTTGCAGCTTTGTAAATTATTTTAAGTTAACTTATATAAAAAACAATATTTTAGGTAGTTGAGTATGATTAGCATTTTATTAAGTTTTTAACAATAAAATATGGAATTTTTAGTGTATTTATTGCTAATTTTGAAATTTTTTGGAAAGTCCTATCAAATAAATTACACTTAATGTATAAAATAGCTATTTATGTATAGGCATATAGATGCATCTATACAAAAGTATTAAGTTGTTTTTCATACTATTGTCATATAGTTTACACTTTTTTTAATATTTAACTTCTGTTTTATCACAAATTTTGTCGATATTAAGACAATGTGTGAAATTCTTAAATTAGATTTACCATTTAATTTTAATCCCATTTAACAATTCTCACCACATGAAAATGTATTTTTTGATAATGCCCTTAAGGGTTTAAAGTCTTATCTTTAAATAATTACAAATATTTGAGCCCGTTATATTTATATGTGCCAAACTTAACTAATTATCTGCCCCTTAAATAAAATTTTCACAGCCTCTAAATGGTCATCTTAAGCCATGTACCCCAAACGATAGGTCTAAATCTCTGTTTAGACTTAGTATAATATTTCTATAACTCGAATTGAATCTTTCCTAATAGCTCTCTTTGCCCCCAAATTTCTCCCCCAAAAAGAAAGGTGTAACGTTGTGGTTATTATATAAAACACAAAACCGTTTGAGGAAATTTTTTAAGGGGGCTCGATGATTTGCAATTACTTGCGAAATCGAATTAGTTTATTTTCGGAGGAGACTTTACAATTAACAGTTTTTTATGTTAATTTTTTGGGGGGTGGGTCTTTAAAACGCCGCAAGCGGTCTCGTCCGTCCCTACGGAATAACTCTTAGATAAAAAAAATATTTTTTGTGTTTTGTTGAATATTAAAACTATATGTTCTATGATAATAAAGAATTATTAAAGAACTTTACACTTTATTAGAATAATTTTCTTTCAATTTATTAAGCTAGTTTTTGTTCAAAAAACAAATTTTTTAAATTTTTTTGCTAATTTCACAAGAAAATGTTGTAAATGTTTTTTTGTTTTGGATGTGTCCATGCATAAATCCTAGTGTGATCCACTTGTAGCGAATAATTTTAAATTTATTTAAAACTATTTTCTTCTTGCAACGCCAACATTTTTAGGCACATACGCCGTTACCTCTATCATGTTGGGAAACGTAGTTGCTAAATACACGCCTGACCGTGACAGCGGTGCCGCAGATTCAAGCGCCATGGTCAATATCGGGCCTTCAGCGCCAGCGGCGCCCATAGTTGACGCCAACCAAATCGCCATCCAAGTCGCCCTTTCTATCACCTGTTTGGTCGGGCTGTTACAAGTATTAATCAATTTAAAATAGTTTTTAAATAATCATAATATATATTTATAAACAAATCTGATTATTCTGAGATAACGAAATTAGTAAACTAGATAGTATTTTTTTCAGCTGTTCTCACAGTAGGTCTGAGTTTAGACTCCGCACACGTTATAGTTAAAGTCAATGCCTGTTGCGAACAAATGTCAGATTATATCTAAAAGCAAGCTTTTCTCGTTTAAAGATCTAAGACCCTAAATGGTTTACACCCTTTTATTTGGGAAGAAATATGGGAAAGGGGGTGGGGAGACACCTTGATTTTGAACCCCATCATTTTAAACATTTTCTTATTAATTTTATTTGAGTAAAGTAAATGAGTGATATTGCTAAAATATTTTCTTTAAGTTCGAAACCGTTGAAATTTATAGTTGTAAGCATATAAAACCATTTTAGAATCTTATTTGGCTTAATTATATCAAATTTTACCTATTTTGGTAATATTTTGGCAAAAATCCTAATTAAAAAGTAATAAATCTCTAACTCTATATCGTGCTATTCAGATATAGTAAATAACCAAATACAATCTAACTGTCATGACCTATGTTAAAAAACAGTTTTTAATTTTATATTAAACTTTGCATCATTAAAGAATGCCAAATTACCTTTAATTAAACCGCAAAAACTACGCATTCATAATTTTAGATTTGTCATTCGTCATCTTCCTATTTCGTAATTTGTCAACTAAGTTACTGTGCTGCTTCATGTTAAACTCATCATAATTTGTCATAATTATAAAACAATCTTCCCGCATAACGCGATATTTTTTTGTGAAAATCCTCCTAATCTGGAGAAGAGACAATGGCTTTGTCGAAAAATTGTAAATTTATTTCATCATTGTATTGTTATACTTGGACACACCCTCAGCCTTTTGTTTTAACCTTAGGCCATTTTTAAATTAACTGATCCCAATGTGTTTACGTGTCCTATCATATAAAGGTGCCGTTAGCAGAATGGCTTTCGAAAAATAATTTTTGGAATAAAAGCTACGATGCTGTCTAATAAACAGGGCCCCCGGTCTGGCCATAAGGGCGATTCAAGCAATGATTGAAATTGCTAGGCACTTGTAAATAGGTACTAAGGTTCTGAAATGCTTCAGGAAACATGTGTGTTTGTGCGCCTGCATACATTTGCTTAGGGGCCACGATGTGCCTTGGACAAACCAACCTCACTGATAAATCAAGTTTTTAAAATTATTTTTCAACGTGGCTTTTTTACCTTTAAATGGTGAAATTTAATGTAGATACGTAGTAGGTAGGCAACCAACTATCAATTAATTGTTTTGTATACAATATTTTGGCGCTATTAGAACTATAGCAATTATAACGAAAGCGTCACATTAATCTTATTATGCCAGCTGTTAAAATACGGCTTTGTTGGCAAATTACACATATAGAGTTTACTAAAATTGTAAAATTTACAAATTATAGTAATGAGTCCAGTTAATCATGTGACTCATCCGTTTTTTTTTAAATAAAATTTTTTTGGCCTATTAAATGCTCTGCTTGACATAGTTATGCCAAAAATTAAAAAAAAAGAAATTGGTTTTTTTTCCAAAATCGATCTTAGTCATTTCGTTGATTTTGTTAAAATTATTTATATTTCGCTTTGACTTATAGATATATCAGCCATTTCTTAATTATGGGCCTCTTATGTCAATTTTGTTTAAAGAAATTTAAAAAAAAAATTTATTTATTGTTAAAACACTATTTTGATGATAAGCACAGAAAATAGTTTTGTTGCAATAAAAAATATATAAATAAAATACATAAATTTATAAAGTTTACAAAATATAACAACTAATTTTTTGAACACGCATATTCGGAAAATTTCAAGAAATATTAAATGAATTTCATAGCTCCTCATGGGTGTGGCCCGGTTTGGTTTTATAACGACCTACATGTCAACACCCATCGTTCGAGGCTTTACAACCGGTGCTTCCATTTACGTCCTAACTTCCCAACTTAAATCTCTGTTCGGTATCATAAGTTTGCCCTCCCACGAAGGAATTGGAAATATCGTATTGGTAATTATTTTGGAGAATTTTATTTTTCTTTTTTTTAAATTTACAAATATGATTTTGAACGTTCCCGTGTATGGTTATATGTATATTAGATTTATTTTCCAAATTCAAACAATTGTATAAATCTTTATATTAGGAAATAATTAATGCGGTTTGTAAAGGGCAATAAATATTTTAGGGCTGGTAAGACCATTTTTACAAATTACGTAATATTTTAAAACGGAAAATGTGTTTTGAGCACTTGCCAAAAGTTTGCTTAGGGGCACCTATATGTTTGGGAACAGGGCATGTAAATAGAGTATAAGAAAATGACTAAAAGAGTGATTATGTTATACAAAGGCATTGGTTCATATCAAATGTTTGTAATTGAATGCGCATAAGATTTTAATTTTGATCAAATTTAGGCTACATGATATGTGCGAACTTTTTTTTATAAAAAAAGATGCTAAAAGATGAAGAAAAAAAATTAATTCTGCATTACTTATAATATGGCTAAGGGTATTTCTCATAAAAAGGATTATTGTCATACATTGACATTTTTTATGACCAAGTGCAAGACTCCCAATTAGGCTCCCTTCTAAATTTTGACAGCCTTCGGATGCAAAATTTTATGAGCAATGTAACTCCGAAGTATTATAATCGTGTGGTTTTGCCACCTTGCCTCAAATGTGCCATACCTGGGTGACTTTAACCTGAGCAAACTAATAAATATTGCCGTCTATATAGTGAGATTTGCTCGCCCTCCGGCGACCTAGGTTTTTGGTAAAAAGTGTTGTACATTTGCGCTTTTTTTTTAAAAAAACGCTTATCACGGAATCGAATTGAACACCACATCTTTTACGGTTATGAGTTTTTCTTAATTACTTCTAATTTTGGTTAAATGGTTTGTATTTACAAAAATTAACACGTCAAAAACGGACGTTTCCTTAAAAAGTTATAAGCATTTTAACCATCAAGGTGCCAAATCTTAATGTTAACGATGTGGATCAATTCAATAAATACTTTATGCATTAATTAAGTATCTTGAATTTATTGATTAATTGGCTTTAAGCTAACTTAAGCTAAAAATTGATAAAACCTTATAAGATCTTTATTTTTCCTTAACATTTGTATATTACGCCATCTACTATAGACTTGGATTGATTTTTTCAAACGAATCCATCTTTCAAACGTTGCCACAGTCGGCCTCTCCGCCTTTTGCGTTGTCATTCTCATTTCGACAAAGCTCGTAACGTCGAGATTCAAGAAATACATTAAATTTCCAATACCTGTCGAGTTTATTCTGGTATGAGCATCAAAATTCAATTTTTTTAAATGTTGGTTTTATTTTTTCTCTTTTTTTACTTTCGTATTGAATGTTGATTTTATAAAATATTTGTTTGTCTTTCAATTTTCGCTAAGATTTGTATTTTTTTAATCTCTATTTATAGCCGAAGGCAATTTAAATAATTACCAAATTTTCTAGCGTACATCATTGTAAATAATGACACGTTAGGCACCTTTTATTAGAATTAATTATGGTTATTATTACATGAAAATTTTCTATTGCGTTTGCTCTACATGTTTCAACACCGAAATATTTAGTAGATAAAACGACATTTATTTATTTTGTTTACGTGTGTCACTACTTCCAAAATATAAATACAGATGATCAGGTGCTCATCATTTAGACTTTTTGGTTTGGTCTATTTTGCAAGGAATTTAGAAAAGAATTAAAAAAATTTTTTTAGATCAAGTTTATTTGGCAATCTTAATTATATAAAACCTGATGCAATCAAAAATCATTTTTATTTCTCAATCCTGTATATTTCAAAATATGAGAAAATGTCTTAAAAATAAAAAATTATGTAAAAAATGGCACCCAAAACATTAAGATAAAATTCTCTTTTTCTGTAATTTTTATAAAAACGCTGTCAGCCTCTCACTTTTTTGACAATTTTTTGGTAAAGATTCTGAGTAATTATAAAGCTAAGAAAATTTTTATAAAATTTTATTAGAGTAGCAGCAATTTTTTTTGTTGATACACAATTATTTAAAATTGTTTTAAGATTTTTGCTACATATTAAAATATTGACCAAAATAAGCATTTTCAAGCTAAAAATTAACTTTGAATCTCTAAATCATTCGTTGCAAAATATTGAGGGAAACTAGCATCGTTATTGCGAAGTTTTTTTGAACTCCCTGCCAATAATTTTTTAGCGGGTTAATACATGCACGAAATTAAATCTTTTCATTGACGACAAAATTTGTGTTTAGATTATTCTAGGTACCATAGTTTCGCATTTTATGAATCTACCTCAATACGGAGTCTCTATCGTTGGCGAAATACCCCGCGGGTATTCAATTTACCTTAATTTTGAATATTTTTTTTGTCATTTTAAAATTCGATTTACCCCGTGTTAGTCAAATAATTTAAATGCTGACAATACAAATTTTTATGGAAAATAATGAAAATTTATATTTTGGTGGAAAAGAGAAATATTTGATTCAATTGTAGCGATAATAAAAGTTTGGAGCTTTTTTTGAGTCAAGCAGCGAATGAAAATATAATGGCCTAAACCACGCTGACTTTATAACCAACAAAATTGGATAAAATTAAATTTAAAAGAAAACAAAAAAATTATTTTGAACGTGCTTTTACGTTAAACGCATAAGTTTTACGTTGCTACTTTGTTTTGGCTACAGAACCTAGTTAGGATTAAAAATATTTAGTTTTCTAAATGTTATGTTGTCATTTTAAGCTAGTTGTTTATTGATTATTTATTTATATTTGTTGCTGCCGTTTTAAATTACATATTATTGAATTCATTTATTAAATATGTATATTACAACACATACGTTTTACAGTATGCCTCGACCACAACTCCCTACTCCTAAATACTGGATTGCCAACATGGGTCAATCCATTGCCATAGCTATGGTGGCCTTTTTTAGCTCCTACAGCATGGCCAAAATTTTGGGCGAAAAGCATAATTATGAAGTTAGCTCTAATAAGGTTACACTTTATTTCTTAAATCTTTTGTATTTTCTAAATCTTGATATTTTTTATTTTTTTTTTGTTTTTAGACCTTTTTTTGTTTTTTTATTTAAAGTCCTTTATTCATTCATTACCTGCTTCTATTTTGACACCCATTTATTAAGTACTTCCTGTTTCTTTTTAAATTACAAATAATATTTTTATATTCTTTTATTATCTCATTAGGAATTAATAGCCTATGGCATATCAACAACGATTGGTTCGTGTTTTAGCTCGGTCGTCGCAAGTGCCTCCCTTTCTCGTAGCCTCGTTCAAGAAAGTGTTGGTGGCCAAACTCAGGTCTGCAATTTTATATTAATATAGCATTGGAGTTCGTTATGCATGTTTACCCATAACGTAAATTTATAGGGTCATCTAATTAAATAAATGTTTTTTGCTATCACTTAATTTTTCTTCTTCCTTTTTTACCATCAATGATCTTCACTGAAAGGTTTTGGCCAAATCATATTCCAAAAATTAAACTTTAATGTTTGTTATTTAATAATGATTCACATTTTAGCATATCAAAAATATCTTAAAACATTATTTATAAGCTTAAATTATGGCTAAAAAAAATACTTTATGTAATAATGTCTTTTACCCGTAAAAGCCACTTTTGGCATTATTACCATTTTGGCCTCCATAGAGAGTTGACTTAAAAGCAAAAGTAAGGATAAAAATTAAAAGAATCATCATTGCTATTAAAATATAAAAGTTTAAAATGTATTGATGTTTTGAGACGTATTTATTTTTTTAGTAATCTTGTCCTTTTTCCAACTCACAATTACATTTATTCATTAAATATGCTTTTTATTTTATTTTGAAAATTTTTAAATTTTTACTCATTGTTTTATATATGCTTCTGCCTTTTTCAACTCACTATAGTAGCTGATAATTTTAGCTTAACATTTTATTACTAAGAAAAGTGATAAATGATTTTTATTTTTTGTCATTAAGCGTTTACAATTTGAAAAAGTTTTGCGTGTGCTTTATAATAACACTGGTCGACAAATTATGACTTCATATCTTAGACCAACAACCTGAAAAATGTTTCTAGTGCAGTTTTTTCTGCTGATTATCATGGTTTTTTCCGTTTTTTCCTACCTGATCTGGTTTTAATTTTATTCGATGTTAAAGTTGCCAAAATGTGCATTTTTGGCACATTTTGACCTTAATTTACACCATTAAAAAATTATAAATTATATTAACTTTTTATATTAAAAAAAAGCTTAAATTTTTATCTATTCAAATATATAATTATTTTTTTTTATGTATTTTACTTTTTTAAAAAAACGAAATTTAAAAACCTACCTTATTTTATTTTATTTAATTTCTAGACCCATTGACGCCTTCGATGCTGCTTATGCATCGCTTCTTTCTCTCTCTCTCTCTCTTTATTTTTTGTTATAGTGTATGTGTAAAGTTTTCTGTTTGATTCAATTTCTTTCTATTTTATAAAGTTAGTTTGGTTCTTTTTTGGGTTAAATTTCATTTTTGGTTTACTTTTGTGGTATAATTAAGCCTTCAAAGTGACGGAAAAAATTTTTTAGTATTTTTTTTGTTTTAATTAGTTCTAATTGAGTCATTTAAATTCGTTTAATAGTTTTTAGTTTAATTGTTTTTATTTCGATAAAATTATAATACATCAGCTGGTTTAGTTTAAAATCCAAAAGTTATGAAAATTGTATTCGTTTAGATGTGTAAAAAAGAGTTAATTGCAATTGTTTAGCCCCCGCCCCCTTAAATGTGCAAAACAAGTGTATTTGCTCACGTCTCTTCCATCAGTTTAAACAATTAAACTTTGAATAAGTGCCCTCAACGGGTCGAAACCAGTATTAAAAGTTTTTACATTTGAACCAGCCCGAAACAAAAATGTTTTTAGCCTGGCCTGACGTTTTTATGCCCTATATAAATATCGAATTATTTAAATAAATTTCGAAACTTGGAATTTAGTACCAGATGCCCGGCGGCAAAAAATTTTTTTACTGCCATCCCAAGTGTTTTTTTTGCCACCCCAAATGGAGAAAACTAGAATCGGGCCTGCTTTGAAATTACCCTGAAATCTCATTTTTTATGAATTTTCTATATAAATGTTAATATTTCGCGGACACTAATAAATACCTTAATACCGAAAAAATCATATAAATTCTGGCCTTGTTTAAGCCTAATCATTCAGAACTAGATACGAAGACTTTTGAATTTTAATGTAAAAAACCCTTTTTTTACTCAAAGGTGGTCGAATTGAGCCCAAACACTTAATGTGACTAAGGCTTTTTTTATTTATTGGACATTTGTGATCAGTTGTTTTTATTTACAATGAATTATATTTTATATAAAACTAACAGTAACATTTATATCAAATTAATTATAATATCTAATTAAAAAAGGAATTTTTTAAAGAATATGAATGAAGAAAAATATGTTTGGGTAGAAATTTTTAAACAAATAAATAAAGAAATAAAGAGTGAGAGAGAGAGAGAAAGAAAGAAGCGATGCATAAGCAGCATCGAAGGCGTCAATGGGTCTAGAAATTAAATAAAATAAGGTAGGTTTTTAAATTTCGTTTTTTTAAAAAAGTAAAATACATTAAAAAAAAATAATTATATATTTGAATAGATAAAAATTTAAGCTGTTTTTTAATATAAAAAGTTAATATAATTTATTATTTTTTAATGGTGTAAATTAAGGTCAAAATGTGCCAAAAATGCACATTTTGGCAACTTTAACACCGAATAAAATAAAAACCAGATCAGGTAGGAAAAAACGGAAAAAACCATGATGTTCAGCAAAAAAAACTGCACTAGAAACATTTTTCAGGTTGTTGGTCTAAAATTCTTGTCGACCAGTATAATTATAGCTTTCATTAACCCACTGACACCCCTATTTTTGGGAATGAAATATTAAACTCTAAAATCATAACTTTTATAGTAGACTGCAATATATTCTGAAAATTGTATGAAATATTCATAACATAAGTCGACAATCAATTAAAGTCACCGGAACCATTTGAAAATTAATGATTTTTTATAAGTTTTTAAATTAATATATTGTAATTTTCTTTTTTCTTTTATATCACTTTACTGTTTATATGTTCAGTATTAAAATTTTAGATAATTTGAATATTTTGTTATTATATTTATAAATAAATTCATACAATACATACAAAAAAGGTTAATTAATAGTTTTTTTCAGATTTTAAAATCTCATTTGTGTGTTTTTCAATATTTATAATAGGCAAAAAATAAATTACAAAAATGATACATTGATTTTATCTGTTCTCAGTAATATATTGACTTATGTAATTTTTTTTATTCTTTATGTTACAGTTGACAGGCATAATCTCATGTCTTGTTATGCTTACCGTTATTCTGCGCATTGGCCCGTTATTTCGCTCACTTCCTAAGGTATTCAATAGATGCAAGCAGAGTAGCTGCGAAAAAGACTTTTTTAGGCTTTACCCGTTTTTTGTTTATCAAAATTTTAAGGACAATTGTGGGGGGGGGGGGGGGAACAAAGGCGAAAATAGATCAAAATTAAGTTTTTATAAAAAAAATTACCCTTTAAGCTAACCCTATATTTTTTTAAACAAAAATTGGACTTTTTTATTTTTAAATTATTTTAATTACTTCTTTCATATATTACATACAATATTCATGTTTATAATTAATTAATTATATTTAACATTGTTAATTATTATTATTATAATATATTAATGCTGGTTATCTTATAAATAACATCTTTTTAATATTATATAAGATACTTATTTTGATATAGAGTTTTTATTATGTTTGTTTAATATGAAAATATATTTTTGAGCTTGTTGTTATATGCTAGTTTATTGTTGACTCCATGCAAGCTTTCAGATTTTTTTTTGATTAATTTTTACCCTGCAACTGTTTTTTTGTAATATAAAATTTAAGTTTAATTTTAATCTTAATTATATTTGTTATTTTTTTGTTTTAGGCCTATTTAAAATGATCTTTTTTTTTAATATTGTGAAATTTAATTCTGTGAAAAAACACATTTTTAAAAAGTTGCCAAATTAAATTCATAGACCTTTTTTTTTAAATTTAAGAACAGTTAAAATTGTTTGAACGTGGTCTTATATGCAAAATAAATTTTCTTATGTATTTCTTAATTAAGGCCGTTCTTTCTGCCATTATATGTGTCGCTTTGCGTGGCATGTTTTTCCAACTCAAAGACGTGCCCAAATTGTATAAACGAAATAAAGTTGATATGGTATTTTTACTTACTAAATCAAATTTTTTTTATTTTGCCTGATATAAATTTAAGTATCCTTTTTGCACAATAGTTCTTTTTAAGTTATAATAATAATTATGCATATTATTGATTTTATAGCGTTTATTTGTTTTTTATTTGATTATATATATTAAAAATTAATAAAGTTATTTTTGGACAATAAATCATTCAAACTTGGCAAAAAAAATTTTTGAAAATATTTATACATAAAATTCTTTCTTACAAACCTAATGTTCAAAGGTTTATACTAAATATCCGTGAGTTTGTAATTCACTGCAATTTGATAGGAAATTTTTGATGTTTGAATTGTATAAAGAGCAAATGAAGGAATTCAACTTATAACATTTAAATTGATTTTGATAAATAAGAAGTGTAAGTCACATCCTCGCTAACCTTTTCTAATTTCTAAAATCGAAAATTAAATTTCAATTATACATTAAAAAATGCTCCAACAATACCTTTTCTTCTAACCATAACAACGATTAAATCTAGCAGCTTTCTTTTTTCTATTCTTGTTTTCAATCAAAAAAATTTTTTTTTATAAATTTTTTATTTTATATTTAGTTGTTTTTTGATTTACCTAAAAAATAAATAAAATTTTTAATGATTCTGCAAAAAATACAATTAAATTGCTAATTAATTGTAGCGAGTCGTTTATTTACCATTTTTTTTTTAAATTGGAATATTAAAAACATGTTTTATTTTTATTTTTCAAACAGTCAATCTTCTTGGTGACTTTTCTTGCAACGACATTTTTAGACGTGGACATTGGACTTGCCATTGGTGTCATTTACGCCTTATTTTCACTCGTCGTCCAAACACAAAAGTAAATTTTATAAAAGAAACTAATTTAAAAATTAATCTTATCTCATTTTGATTTTTTGGTCGAAATAATATTCATTACATAAAAATTATTTTATCGAACTATTTTTGTTATAATTTTAAACTTTAATCCATTCTGTATCATTTTATTTGATATAAATTTTATAATACAATAACACGGGCGTGGTTAACTTTATTTTTCAAAATTAAAAGTTAATTGGCTTAACCCCCTATTTATAACTTTTCTTAATATGAATATATATATTTATTTGAATAAATGTGCTATATAATAATACATTGAAAAAAAAATTATTTACAACTTAATTATATATATTTTTAAATTTTACGATAATTCAGACCCGAAATACTCTTGCTTGGGAATATACCCAATACCGATTTTTACGTTGACCTTAGGCGATATCCCAATGTATATAATTTATTTTAAAATATCAATTACTTTGTAATTTTGCAACCAACAATATTTTTTGTTATAGTTCTAAACATATTTAATTTAAAATATAATGATAATTTATTTGGGCTCTTTCATTAAATTATAAATATGACTAGAAATATATTTTATTGCTTAAGAATTATTTATTTAGCGTTATTAAATTCAGTTGTTTTAGTTAATATAACCCATAGATGGATAGATATGATTTATTCAAATAATTGGATAAAATATATGTAGTTTAAATTTTTTATTTAATCATAATATATTATAAATGTCTCAAATAAATAGGCAAAACCAATACCCGATACCCTTATATACTCTTTTCGATGTTTTATCTATTATGCCAATGCTAACGGCTTTCGCGATCACCTATACAAACACTATAAGAGGCAATCGGCTTTAGCTTTAGGTGTTTGCAATTCGGACGATCCTTTGCCCATATACGTGGCCGATTACGGTAAAAAATGTCATTTAGTATTTAGAAGTTTTTTTTTGGTGAGGAGCATTAATCATTTGGGGGGATGAACGCCTTGGGTCAGTAGGATTTTGAACATCTCTCCATCAATACCATAATGTCCATTGAAAAGGCGCATTTTCCGGAATATTAGATCATGCAGGTTCTACAAGCCTGGCGAAAGTCCAAGGCCAGAAGCATTTACCTTAAATGCCTCATTTGTTCTACATCTCTTGAAATCCGCGACATATCCGTCAGGGCATAGCCCCTAGTTTTAAGATGTAATGAGGAAATATATCCCTTGGAGGGAATGAATTAAATCGATTACTTTTTTAAAAAGAGTGCCGTTATGACTGGAGTTTAGATGATAAAGCCTTTTTATCATAGTTTTAATGTATGTGAATTAAATTTTTATACACCATGTGCTTTGTATTTTCAATTCATCTATATACTTTTCTTGCTATTATGCTGGAATGTTATTAGAAATTAATAAGGGCACGTTTAATGCCAATTTAAAAAAAAACGTTTTTTTCTATATTTTTTTTAATTTTGCGAATTATTCAAAAATTACTTAGTTAGCCTAAGATAAATCCTGATGTTTTGCATCTTTTTTTAATAAATAATATATTAATATAAGTTACATTTAATATTCCTTAGTTTAAAACCCGAAAATATAAAAACAACTTTAATCGTTTTTTACTTGCATTTGAAGCGGGAAAACAAAATTTCAACCTTTGCAAAGAAAATTAAAAATTTTATTAAAACGTGGCCTAAGAATATGTGAGACATTTACATTCATTCGCATGTTTTAGGCTCATCCCAATCCACAGACTCAAGTGTCACAAAACGGCCCGATCACAATAATAACAACGTTGGGGACACCCCTAGGACTCTTGACACTAGTCTTGAATCTACGCCAGTTAAAAAAACATCTCTCCCTACGACAAATATTTCAGACGGAACAACGAACCCCAATGCCATAGATCGAAATCACCCTGACCATGGACGCAGTAGTGGTACGGCCCGAAGAATTCGTGAATTCGCCAAGCGACGTCAAGCCCAGCTGGCGAAACTTAAAAACGCGCCACCAGATGACGGCTCAGCCGCCTTTTTAGGTCGTTCCAATAATTTAGATAGTCACGGCATGAAGGTCCTCGATTCGAGCCATTGCGTAAGTGTGTTTTTTAGCATTCTTGTAAAAAATATCTTTATTTACTCAACATTTTTTACCCTTTTTCTTTCATGTAATCATTAGGCGCAATTAGGTTTTACGTCAACATACCTTATTATACATGCTCTATTACTTAGATATTTAAGGCTAAAAACATATATTAATACAAATTTTAGTGAGTTTAAAAGAAGTTTTAATTTTTCTGATATCTTCATAGCATAAGGAATTTTTTTGATATAGCGCATTGTAATATGCTGAAAGATTTGCGATGGTTGAGCATCACTCTACACTTTAATATAACAAATATTATTTTTTTTTCGTTAAGGACCTTTTTAACATCGAAAGTTTTAAAAATCTTTAATTTTTTAACTAATATGTTTAAAAAACTTATTAACACCTTAAAATCAATCATTATTACAGTCCTTTACTAAATCTCCGCGCCTCCAATCAGCCTCATTTTCGGCCGGCAGTCCTACCAGTCAACGGCGCTCGACCCGTGCAACAAGTGTATTTGACCGACTGGCCTCGAAGCGCATGTCCTTACGGGGTAATTTAGTCACCGGTAACGACGAAACTGCGAAACAGGGCCGGAGACGAACCTTGATACCGGACCTTATACGAGACTACCAAAACGAATACTTTAGCCGTAATCAAGACCATTCCAAAGTTGAGTGCTGCTCGCCTCTCCCATCTCCCGAACGGAGCTCGACCCCCACCGGGATTCGGTCTTCCACTTCTAGAATCTTGAATGGTTCGCCCGTTTGCCGGCGTGGTGCTTCCCTCAGCCCAACCCGGAGTGAGGGAACCGCCACGGCCCACGAAGATAACAGCAGTGATTTGCAATGCATACTCACCAGGTGCTTATTTTTGCGGATGACCCTTTTTATTGCGATATGCGAACCGTTAATTTTCCATATATTAGTGTATGGAAATGAATGGTAGGCATGTCACAGTTAATTGGCTCTTCTTTTTATTCTAAACTTTATAGGTGATATATTTTTTGATAAATTTGTCATTTAAAAATATGCTATTATTCAAAATGTTATTGCTATAATAAATTTTAAATTGCTCGATCAATTCTCTTATCGTGATTTTTCATTCTTAAAAATTTTTTGCCAATCTCTACCTAAATTTCAATATTTTAAAGACCAAATTTTTTTTTCAAATAAACCTTATTGTCGTTGGCGCTATCTATTTATTTTTTTGACCAGATACAATTCGCTCATCGATGAGGGCAAACTCGGCCTACTGGTCGAAGCCCAACCTCCTGCTCCTCCTCAAAAGGGCAAACAGCAAGAGGACGCACTCTCTGGGGAACTACCGCCGTCGGAAGATTTTGAGGAACTAGGGCAAAAGGGTAAACTCCCTCTTGACCTTGATCACGTCGCTCACAAAGGATCACTCGTTGCTGTAAATATTTATATATTTAATAATTTAATTAAATTTTAGCAACTTAGCTCTTTTCTTAAAGGATGCGTTAAGTATGTTAGAATGGCGAATTAATTTTAAATTTTTGCTATTTTTCTACACTTTGATCAAGTTGTGATTATAATATAGTCTAAAGAAAATGTAAATTTTAATTTGGGGGACTTTAAATAATAGTGTATTGTTAATATAGCAAAATCAAATTTGAACAATTGATGTATTTAATTCCGATTAACGCTACTTTTTTTTTATCTCTACCTTTATTGTATTTGTAATAAACGATTTGATCAATTTTTAGGCTTTAATATCATCATGATAAAATTTATTGAATTTTACAGGGTATCAAGCACATTGTTTTGGATTTCTCTTACATTTCCATGATCGATACCGTTGGCATTGACACACTGTCAGAGGTATTTTACCCTTCTTGATTAATGTGATTTTTTATGCCTACATGTGCTACGTTTAATAATGATTTCTTTTAAGCAATTTAAAAAATCGTATTTTAAAATATTTTGGTTTGAAATAAGCTATGTCTGATTTTTTAAATTAATATATGGCTCATAACAGTTTTTGATAGGGGACAATGTAAGGGTAATATTAATAACGTGGCAATTTAATCTTTTTCTAGTCATGATATAAAATTGAGGTTAAAAAGATCAAAATTTTTGGCTTGCGAGTATAATAAGTTAGTATAATATTTTGTCAAATTTTAAAATGTTTAGTTGTCGGTTTTGCCTTCAATGTTTAAAATTATAATGGCCTGGCAAAGTTATAAATTTTTTGATTACATCCTGCAAGAGTTTACATAGATTTGTGTTGTTGCGAAGATAGAAAAATGGTGTTTTTACAATTTTTTACCAAGCAAAACTTGTTGAATTAAACCTGCGTTTTGTTGTCTCTTAATATTGAAGTCTTATTTTTTTTTAATATTTTGACTAAACGGTTTATTATGCTCTTATATATTTTCAATACCAAGCACTTATTATTTCATAAAACAGCTGATTCGAGATTTCCACGAGGTGGGTGTCGTCATTGTCCTGGCCGAATGCAATGATCACGTGATCCACGCCCTCAAACATAGCGATTTCTTTAAGGTTTTTCCCCTTAACCGTTGCTTCCTTACCATCCACGATGCCGTCCTATGGATTCAAGAAGATATGAGAGATTCTTGACTACCCGTGTCATTACGTAAACAAGAGCTGGCCACATTTTTCCAAACCACAACTGTTTAGCACACGCATTCATTTACAATAGTGGACAGCTTTACTCATTTTTCCAATCACCTGATGGCCATTTTTATCCATTCGTTCATTGATTTTTTTTGTATTTTAAATGTAGATAGGTCAACAATTTTATACTAAACGAAGTATTAATAACCTATGCATAATTTATATCAGAAAATGTTTCATTTATTCAAAAAACTTAGTATTTTTATTTTGGCAATGCATGTACAAATTTTTTTTTGCAATTTGACATTCGAGTTACATCTTTTATGTTTTAAGAGAAAGGTTTAATTATACGAAAAAGATAATGATATATATATTTGCTCAATTATGAAAATTTACCAATCAAAATTTATATTTAAGACTTTTAAATTTTAACTAAAAATCGTTTATTTGTGGTCTATCAAGTAGTCTTTTATAATTTTTTTAATTCGTTATGTGGTTATTAGTTTTTAACTTTTGCATAATTACAGCATCATTTTTTTTTGTACAAAATAGGCCATTTTTATTGATATTAAATTTTCTTATAATTTTGTTTTTGGTCTATTTTTTTTTATCCGTGCGTTTAAACTTGCAATTAATTTAAGTTAATCTTTTCTCATGCTAATTATGTGAAAACTTATTTAATTTATTCAAAAATTTTAACTTGTATCACAAAATATTTTTTTTGCCATTTTTAACAATGGCGATTAATTATGTCCTCATTTTAAAAATTATTAAATTTAAATCTGTATAACACTTACAAGTGCCATTTATTTTATATCATTCACAAATTTGCCAATACAAAACAACTATTAACCATATTTACAATTATATACAAAAGTCAACAATCCAGAATATTACTAAATTATCTTGCCAATTGTTTTTTATAATAATTGTTTTCCTTTCCCAGCTTTTATAGAATGGTCGACTAAAATTATAGTTGATATTATTAATTTTTTAAAACCAAAATTAACAATCATTTGTCTCTAAAATATATGTAAGATCATTGTCATTTTACATGCCTTTACAACGTATTAAAATAAATTATTTATTCAAGGTCTTGCAATTATTTTCTTTCGTTCAATGTATTACACGGGTCGACAAATTTAGCCAATTAATTGAAACGACTATACCAATTTTTTAGTTTTGCATTATATTTTAATGCCCTCTATAAAATAAAAATGACATTTTAAAAATATATTTTTGTATATTTAAAATGTTTGCCGTTTAGAAGCTTCGACGTAAAATATTTTATAACCCTAAGGTGGACAATTAAAAAAAATTGTTTAATAGCAAATTTGATAAATTAATATATATATATATATTAAAATATTTAAGATTAATCTTATAAAAAATGTTTAAAATATTTTTTTGGTTTTGCGTCGATTGTCATTTTTGTTAATTAAATGTATTGCCATCATCACAATTATTTCAAAAAAATAAAATAAGAAGTTAGAATGCACCACGTCTTGTTTCAAATTTACGACCTGTGGCTATACATATCAAAATCAATTCTATATTCAAAATTTTTAAAATATCTACGTTGAAACATTAAAAAAATCATCCATTTTTTGTACAAATTCTTTTTAAATTATTTTTTTATTTGAATGATTTACATTTTATATGTCATTGAAAAATAAAGTTTAGTTTAATTAGTTAAACATATATTTGGGTTTTATAGAAACAAATTTTTTGAGGTCTTGAATATAATTTTTCTTTTGTAAAGGCTAGTATAAGCTGTTTAGAAAAGATTTTTTTAAGGGCATTTTTATTTAATGATGTAAAATAGCATCAAAATAATTTACTCTTCAATTTTTTTTGTCAATTTAATACACTTTAATTTTTTAGTCTCACCCTCCTCATTCAAAAATCACAAAAATGTATAAGCTGCATCTTTTTACAGATTATGTTTAGTTTTATAAAGTGTGCCAACTAAATTATTATTTTTATATCGAAAAAGGCCGAAGATTTTTTTGTTAATTACCTGAGTTGAAACTAAACCATGATTACAATTTTTCACTAGAAAAGTGTTTTAATTTCACATTTTTAAGTACGAATCTATGGCCCAAACAATATCATTTTTTAACTATTTGATTAATTAAATTAAAATTGTTCTAAAGGGCCCGTTTATCAATGGGTTTTAAGTGATATGGGGACGCCTGGTTAGTACATAAATCCTATTTTTTTTATTTATACTATCATAAAATTTAAAATTATAATTAATAATTTAAAGTAACATTCGACCTTTTAGTCTATTTCTAATTAAAATAAATTAAAATATGATTTGCCCCGGCCCATATAAATTTATAACACAGGTCAACAAATTTTTGAGAGTTAGAGCTAACTACGGAGATCAAACCTGCCATCATAGGGTTTCAAATCCGTTTACCGTTTTTTCTAATCAAACTTAGTTATTCAGCTATAAACATTTAAAAATTTTAGAAAAAATGCCAAAAAACAAAAAAGATTCAAAAAAAAAAATTAATTGAATTTTTTTTTGCATATTTACAACAGCTAAACTGTTAAATTCAAACTTCAAATAAAACTTTTATTAAAAACAGATAATATATTGTGTCGTATTTAAGTTTGGACGCGAAATATTTTGTATTATCTAAATGCTAATGTAAGAGCTTGATATACTAAAAAATTTTATTTCTCATTATTTGATATGATAAATATAAGTTACAAGGGATTTTTATATGAAAAAAAGTTTCTTAAGTTTTTTCTTTTTAGGGTATTTTCAATCTGTCAATTTGGTCTAAAAAGGCCATTTTTTCGATATGGACAGATGTAAGGAGCCAAGGCCCAAAGAAACTAAAAAAAACGAAATACATATATAAGATAAGGCCATTATGGAAATATATTCTTTTATGTTTTCATAAAATTCACGGTTGTGCCATTGAAATTTGTTGACCTGTATTTTTTTATGTTCAAGACACCAAGTTTTTCTTAAATAAGGTTTAACTTAGATTTATGTTAATTTATATGGGTATATTTGTCGTCTAACAAATGTATTTTTAAAATCAAAAAACAAAATTAAGCGATCCTATATTTAAAAATTTTATTAAAAATCACAAACAAAATATAATTCTACAATTTTCGATTTCGGCCTCTGGCCTTGGGGCATGTCCTAAGTGATAAATTTTTTTTAATTCTATCAAAATACGCATTTAGATGGAGGTGGAAAATTTGGACAAAATTGTTTAAATTAACCTGCAAAATACTAGGATATATCCTAATCATAATTTATAATCTACTTTCAGCTAATTATAATGACTCTCGCTAAAATAAAGTTTGGAAATTAAAATATTCTAAAATTAAATTTTTGACACGCGTACGCCATATATAATGGTATTAATTTCAAAACTAATTATTAAGTTTGTTTTTAAATTTTCTTTTTATATTTTTGTGAAAAATTTTCTTTAATGTCGTCCAGCCGTCAAAAATTTTGAAAGGGTTGAGGTAAGAAATGAAAGGCTTTTGAATCATGGCCCGTGTTCCTTTAAGTCAATCCAAATATGCTAATTTTTTTCCATTAGATTAGGTAGAAAACTTCATTTATATGTATGTGAATTAACACGACATTTTATGACTTTTGAGTGGAAACTTCTCTTTTTTTTAATTATAAAACCTGAATTTTTTTCAAACAAAATATTTTATTTCGCGGTGGGTTAATTACCTTTATCGATTGATAAATGAGCCAACGTAGGAGAAAAGTTAATGGATTTATTTTAACGACCAAGGAAATAATGTAATGCCTAAGACAAAACCTTACTTGAAGCACTTTAATTAATAAAAGTCATAGAAATGGTCAGTCAAAATTGAACCCAATTTTTTTATACTTTGGCCAAAGTCAAAAAAAGAAAAGGTTGTTTTATTCGCATTCAATATAAGTGTATATATTTAATAGATAGAATAGTTATTAA
>JAUIRJ010000232.1:0-30978 GCA_030555515.1 Acutogordius australiensis | reverse complement strand
TGATCTCCTTAGTTAGCTCATAACTTTCAAAAGTTGACCTGTGTTATAAATAGTGCCGAAACCCGGGATACATCAGGCAATATTAAATTAAAAACAAACCTCGTAACTTGGCTTGAAGGTGATATATAATCAGATCAATGATCAAAATTCAACTAACTTCCTGTATAGCGTAGCATGCAGTTGCAGGCTAACATTAATTAAAAAGATAAATACTGATAATTTTCTTACATGCCCAACCCGGTAATAACACTACCCATTCGGTAATTTTATAGCGGTATTCCTAGAACGCACATCTGAGAACAGAGTGAGACCTGCCAGCGGAATTCCATTATTTGCATATTCCATTGCATAGTTCTCTAAAAGCAAATAGGGGTATCGAGTCATTTATTTGCTTCTCCCCCCCCCCCCCCCCCACCCTCCTTGTTATACTTCACGAATTAAAGAACTTTGATTCTCAATATTCTTAATCGGCACAAACTATTGAACTCTCATCCCAAATCGGTACGAACAATTTATATTCTCATTTTAAATTGGTACCTACTATTAACTGGTAACATTGATACTCAAATAATCCATTTCACAAAAACAACTGGCATAACAGGCTTGCATACAGAAGGGAATGAAGGTGGTCGCAAAAAATTAACGGATTATTTTTCCTTTTATAAGGTTGTTCTATAACTCTCGAAAGTTTGAGATCTAGATTAACCCTAAATAGATGTTTAAGATTAGTAAGGAAAACTTCCGACTGATGTGGACACATCCAAGAGAGAACGCAAAAAGATTAATTCAACAACAACTGAAAGAAACAACCCATACATAGAATCAGACTAACGCAAGCCGGACAAGGAGAGGAGGTGATGAGCTAGCCACATACGATAGAATGTGTTACCTATTTAATATAATTCTTGAAATTGTGATAATTGGATTTAATTGTTTAAGCCTATAATATTATTAATAGTTAAAAAAATTAGGGTCGTTGGCTTATCTTAATTGGCCTAACCAGTAGTGTATTGTGTCTTTTTAAGTAATTGAGTGATTGAGGTCTTTATGTGTAAGTGATGGTTGGTAGAAAAAAATATTATGTTTATGATATTTGAAAAAAAACTAATGTCTTAAAAAAACCGGAAAGCAAGGATTATCAAAAGGAATCAAAGCCGGCAAACCTTACATTAGCTAGCCAATGAACATTACCGTTCTTTAACTTACAACTTGTTTAATAATTTTTTTTAGATTATATAGTATATCTATCTTACATTATAGCCTGGCCATTGTCAATACAATTAAAGATAATTAATATCTCGATCACCAATAGTCATCAACGACCGTAAATATTTAGGGCAATGCCCACTCAAGGGAGGTGTCGTGGCGTATGTGACTATAGGATGATGCTAGGAAGTTAATTGATTATATATTTATTTTGGCTTTGTTATCATGACTTGCAGAAATAGATTTTTTTCAATATAAAAGTTTTATCTTTAGATTAACAATTTCTTAAATTAGTTTTATATAATTCATACAAATAATTCATATCCTAGTGGCCACTAGTATGTGTTAGTATCTCTAGTATAATTATAAATTCAGTCAACATCCAAATTTATTCACTTTCATCATATAAATTATATATAATAAAACAATAGCACTTCTATTATTATTTTATTATAACCTAATAAAAAATATTTCAAGAATATCCCTAATTTAAATAAGTAATGCGGTTAAGCCTGCACAGTGTGCCTAACCAAACTAATTATATAATAACGTGTCCGAATTTGTTAGGCTTGATATTGGTGTCAGAAGTGGAATTTAAACCCATGGTTAAGCCTCAACGGCTTAATCGCTTAATATCTTTAAATTTTGTAAGATATGTAATCGTCGATAGTATGCACACAAAGTAATATGTCCTTTCCGATGTATACATTAACAATTTTATTGGTATCATATTTGTCTTTGGCGCTAAGAGATAGGTATATTTTTATATTGTGGCTTTTGTTTTTGTTTTATAAAAAATTATGGGTAAAAAATTTGTTGGGGGAATTTATGTTATATAGCGATATTTTATGTATAAAATGCATTTTTAAATTTCCAAATTGGTTTGGTAGTGACTTAGAAAGTCGACTTTGAAGATAGGAGTAAAAAACTGATAATTACCATTTTTTTTTGATATGAAGTTCCCTTTTTATTTCCAAAATTAACAATAGTATGAATCAAATAATAAAAACTGTTATAGCCTAACATTATTGCCTCTATGTCTAACTTCATATAATTAAATTTGGCTCTTTCAAATAATTTAATATAGTGCAGGAGGCATTATTGTCTAAAAATCAAAAAAAATTGTTTTTTTTTTAATTTTTTAAAAAGACAGGCCCGATTCTAGCTTTTCTATTTTAGGGGGCCAAAAAAAACTCGTGGAGGGGCAGAAAAAATTTTTTGCCGCCTTTGGCGGCTAAATTGGCCGTGACTTTCGGTCACGGCAAAAAATATACATGTACAAATCCATGTTAAAAATTTTTTAACAATTAATAGTAATTTATTATATTCTTAAATTAAAAAAAAAATGAGTTTATAAATTGAATATGTGAATTAAAATTAATTGTTTTCACTATCAATTGCTTAAAAAGAGAGATTTGAATTAATTGTAAGTATAATTTTATCATTTGGTATCATTGCGCATGAAAATTAAAAATATGATATATATGAATGATAAAAATGAATTATATAAAACTTTGGATTTTAGAAAATGAAAAGTGAAATAAGATTGATTATCATGAAAATAAAATGTATAAGTATTCTAATTTGGAAGAATATATATGAAAAAACACTGGTTATATATAGCTAGTTATTAATATTAGACTAAAAAATTAAATAAAACATGAACATAAACGTTAAATGCGCATAAAAAAAGTTTGCAACCATGATAAAATAGTAAGCAATAATTAGCAGATTATGAGCAGTGTATTGTGTTAATCAAACTATTTTATCTTAGAAGATATTAATTAAATTACAATATTCATTAAAATTAAACGGCCCTAGTTAATGAATTTTTGTGTTCTAATAAAACCAAATCACCTTTAAGCAGGTCACTACTTGTCAGCCGTTATTATCCTTCTTAAAGAAGAAAATGTGGCCTCACAACTCGAAGTTGAAGAGCCAATTAACAAACCTATAGGAAAAATGTTATAGATTAACGCATCATTGTAATCATATAATTTAACAAAATCATTAGTCACATTCTTTGTAATTATTAAGTTTTCCTATTAAAAAATTTTTGGCTACGTCAATTTATTTAAATAATAAATTTTTATCAATATTACTTATTTTTAAAAGAGGCTCTAATTTATTTATATCTAAAATAAAGGTTAATTAAATTTATAAAGGGAATCTAAAGATTTTAAACAACTATTATCGGTAAAAAATCTATTATCAAAATATAAATAAATCAATAATATTAAAATAAATACTTTTTGCTTCAACATTAATATAATATTTTTAAACTTATAAGTAGAATATAAATAAAAACCTTAAAAATCTTTAGGTTAGTTTTTCTTTTATCCATAGATAAATTATTGTCATTTAAAAAAATATTAATATCAAAACAATGTTTGAATAAATCTTCAAATGTATTTTTATTTCTTAATTGTTTAATTTCTAGCAAACAATGGTGTATAAAATCAGAAGTTTTAGAAATATAAATCGTTCTGCATTGAAATTGATCAATTACACTGGACAACAAAATCTGGACGACCCTAAGCAACATTTATGGCAGCTATGGTTTTTGGTCAAGTTTTTGGCGCTGATTACGAATATGAAATCAGAATTTTAACCAAGGCCTCAGAATTTTAGTTATTCGGTGTCAAAGTTGAGATTTTTCAATTTTTGGGGTATTTTGGGCTTCTATATAACCTATGGGTAGTGACAAAAGTTTAAAAATATATTTAGATAACGAAAACAATTTTTTTATAATATTTAATTTTTTTTTATTTTTTCATTTTTGTAAAATTAGTGGTTTTTGTCATAAACTCCGTTTTTTGATCCTAAATAACTTGAAAGTAAATTGCTAAAAATTTATGTAATAACCTTTTTTAGAAATGTTTTTTTATAAGGAATCTGAATATGCCAATAGAATTTTTGTAGAATTAATAATAAAAAAAATTTTTTGAATTTTTTTTGAACTTTGGACGCGGTTAAAAAAAATTGGAGGCCTTAGAAAAAAAACTAAACCCGAGATCGTTATCGCAAGAAAATTCTTTACAAAATTTTTAAAAAATCGTTGAAGTTATTTTTTTTTTGTTGTCCAGTGTTATTTTTAATAAATATAATAATTTTTCAATTAAATACAAAAAAATAAATAGATGATTATAAATATGGTCAAAAACCCCGATTCGGCCCTGTGACCTGAAGATATAAAAGTTTTTTTATATTTAATTTTTAAAAGATAAATTTATCTGTGTAATTTTTAAAAAAAAACAATGGGTAGGTATTGACCACACCACCAATGGGGCAACAGCCTCGTATGGTCCCGCATTCACTAACTACCTTGATTGCATCATGTTGAAAAAACTTATGAAGGGAAGAAAAATTATCAAAAAAATCTTTCTCTTCACTTAAAATAAGACAAACTTTTACAACAATATGCAATCGGTGGTTAAAGCAGTGAATATACGGGACATGGTGTCCAGCTATTTTGTTTAGAAATACCTGAACACCATTTTTTTCCCGGCCATTACGTTCGCCCCATCGTAGCATTGTGCGATCAGGTTCTTTGGTTTTAGATTATATTCTACCAAAAGATAGTTTTTAAATGAGAAAATTTCTTAGGCATGAGATTTATGAATTGGTTTCACAAATATAAAGCTTTCTGTAAAATCAAATTTTTTTATTTCTGTTAGTTTGATCTCTCTTGCGGATAAGAAGTATTAATGAATAAAAACAAAAAAAGTAAATATTTTTAGGATAATATTTTTTAATTATTTTTGACGGAGCAAATTTAATTATATTATGCGGAAGAAATAAAATTACTATGTATTTTTGGGGGGGCAAATTCAATTTTTTGGGGGGGGGGGGGGGGGGCAAACATAAAAATATGTATTTTTGGGGGAGCAAATTCAATTATTTTTGGGGGGGCAATCAAAAACTTTTGGGGGGGGGGCAGTGCCCCCCCCCCCCCAAAAGGGGTCTAGAATCGTGCCTGTATTGGAAACACAAGAGAGCAAACCTTTCACTTCACAAAATATGGTAAAAACTTTCTTTACATTCTGTCTTTGCCAAAAAACTTATATTTGCTTCAATATATCGCAGATTGGAAAAACTGAAGACCCTATGAAATACGAGTTGGACAAAAAACAGCAAGTTCCCCTTTCCGGAAGATATGAACTTTTTATGCGAGCTCATTGGGACAAAGATGCCGACGGATATGAAAAAATTGAATGTTACAAGGGGAAAATTATTGTACCATAACATTCCTAAAATAATTTTTGATGAGCCAATTACAAATAAAATTGATTACATAATATACACATAAATGTTTGTAACACGCCTTTACAAATGTAAAGAAAAATTTATAATAATCGATTGTTCCAAGGTTAAATCTAAAAATAAACAATTTTTATAAAAAATTTTATTTTGTTTTTGACAACCGTGGGTTTTGTCTTATATGGTTAATCCTTCCAAGGTTTGATTTAATAAAAATTGATATTTTTTTTTTAATTTTTGATTTTTTAAAGACAACCCTGTTTATGTGTCATAAAGTGTGTCTATTTAACTAAAAAATAAAATGCTTTTTCGTAAAATTTAATTTTCTGACAACCTGGTCATAAAATGTATGCGTCATTTGATTTGTATAATAATTTTATTTTATATATTTTGAATTTATTAATTTTAATATGTCCGCCAAAGGATTATAAAATATTAAAATAATACGTTTAACTTCCGACGTCTCTTTTAAGGCCAATGCGTATAAACTCGATTTTTTTTATCTTATGTGGCAACGTGTAAATTTTTAAATTTCTTAAAACTTTAAAAATTCTGAAAATTTAAAAATTTTAATAGTTGTATTTCTTTTTTTTTAATTTTTTTTTAAATTTTTATTTCGGAAAAAGCATTTTATGTGCATAAATAAAATTTGGCAAGTTTTTAAAAATTTGCGTTTTATTACAAAATAGAATTTTGTAAAAATTTTTGTAAATTTCACAAAATTAAAACTCACTTTGCATGTGCCCCGAAAGCAGCACATCTAAGTAGAATGTTAGGCATACAAAACATATATAAAAAATTCAACTTTTTTGCTAATTAATCAGTAATTGATAAGGTCTCAAAATTAAAAATTTGGCTGTAAAATCAAAAACATAAGGATGTGAAATAGTTTTATAAAATTTTGATGCTTAAAATTAAAATTACAAATACTAAAAAAACTTAAAGTGTATGCATGCCGTTGTAAATAGTTAAAAAAACTTGGCAATCAAATTTGCAATTTTTTTTCATATTTTTTTGTGTTAATGTAATTTCTTTTGGTGTATAAAGTTTTCTAAAAACGTCGAGTTAATAAAGTGTAATTAAAATGTTCAATAAATAAAAATTTCCTTTGAGATGTATCCTTAAGTCCGAAAAATTGAGTTGAATTTCGCTGATATAGGCAAATCATAAATTAGTATTTTTTTTGGATGTTTGTCTGGTAATTATTTAGTATTAGTTTGAAAAGATTCCACAATCTTTACGTTTTTATCTAATTGATAAAATTGGCCTTCTCTTGTATTTTAAATTTAATATTGAATCTTAAATTAAATAAATTCAATTGGCTCTTAAACAATTAATTGCACACTGTAAAAACAGTTTAATGTTCAATGCTAAAAATGAATTTATTAAATTAAGGATGCAAAAACTTACAAATAAACAATAAAATTTAGAAAAAAAAAACAGTGTCGGCATTACAGCTTGTTTATAACACATGTCAGAAAATTTTAGAGATCTCTGAGCTAACTATAAAGATTAAACTTGCCATCTCTGGGTTTTAAAATCCATTTACCGTTTTAATCAAATTTAATAAGTCAGCTAACATTTAAAATTTTAGAAAAAATGTCAAAAAAACAAAAAAAACAAAAAAATATTGAAAAAAATTATTTTAGTATTTAAATCAGTTTAACTGAATTCAAACTTCAAATAGTATTTTTATTAAAAAACAATAATAAATTTGGTCACATTTAGGTTGGGGTGCCAGATATATAATATATAATCTATGTTGATGTAAGAGCTTGGTATATAAAATAGAAATAATATTTCTCATTATTTTAAAAATTAAGGTACAAATTTTTATATGTAAAAAAATTCTTAAATTTTTCCCTTTAAATGTATTTTCGAGGTCGCAAGATCTGATTTGGTCAAAAAAGGTCATTTTTTTTATGGGCGGATCTAGCCAAGGGGGAGGAAACCAAAAAAAAAAGTAAATTGTTTATGAAATAAGGCGTCTCTATGGGGAAATATTCATTTAAAATTTCATGGTTTTTTTTTTCTGACATTGATATGACCTGTGGAGATTGGCCAGTTTGATATGTAAGAAAAAAAGAATCTAAAATCACTAAAATGTCAGGTTTGGTCTCTAAAGTTAGCTCCTAACTCTCAAAAATTTATCGACCTGTGTAGGAAATGTAGGTTGCCGAAAGAATTAGTTAGGTGGGTAGGGAGTGTTTGCTTTGCTGAGTAAATTAATCATTTAAATCATTTGGAGCCTGAAGTGGATATCCGTGCTGACCGACCCCAAAGTTTTTCTGTCCCACTTAAAGCTCCCAAGTTTTACCGTGCGTTAGAAAATTTATTTAATTTGCGTTGCCTCCCAGTGGATTTAACGAAACGCGTAAGCCGTCGCTAATTAGCAAACAAGGTTTATAAGGAAAATTTCGATATCACAAGTTTTCCATCTAAAAAACGGTAAAACGGACTTTTGATGGGTCAGAATTAAAGAATGTTCTAATCTAGGTCAATTCACAATCAATATTGATATTAAGAGGAGAAAGTGGTTTTTAATGGCAACCTTTTTAGATATGAAGCCTGAAATCATTCTTTGAAAGTATTTTGTTTAATATTCCCCTAGAGTAAAGTTTTTTAAAACTATTACAAGGGCAACCCAAATTAAAAGGTAAGCTAATTGAGAAGTTATAAGGTTAAGTGCTTTACAGTCACTGTGTGGGCAAATATCAAATATTTGTTTTTAATAAGAAGTGTCCTAAATTACCTAAATAAAACTGTATTTGTAATTCTAAAAAATCTCTTTTTTTTTTAACGAAAATGTTTGATACTAAAATAAAAATTTTTATCCTAGCACTTTTGTATAGTGTTGCCATTGAAGCACGACCTAATGATTCAGGTATCACTCATTTTTGTTTTGTAAAAATTTAAAGTTTAAGTTCAATAGATTTTTGGAAAAAGAGACATCTCGCATAAATTCTCTGTGACCTATTTTGGGTTTAACAGGTTTATTAAAATAATTATAAGGGCTAAAGAACATTGGAAAAAATAATTTTAGGGCAATGTTATAAAGCATATAACTTTTAGATTTGAAAATTGTAATATCTCTGACCTTGGCCAAACGTAGAGCCTTTTTTAAAACCTAATGCGTAAAATAAAAATTGACACACCCGAGGATTTTTAGGATTAATAGCGTTTTTGGCTATCTCTTGCGCAGTCCTTCCAACTTTTTTATTTATAGCTTAACAGATTGGTATCGTGAACATCTTAATCTGTATTTGAAGTTAGGTTTTCTCTCTGTGTTGTTAACTAGATTCAAAATATTTAATAGGATTAATTCTTTAGGGCCATTATTTCGTTTTCACCCTTTTAGTCATATAGTATTGGGAATATTGCCTAATTAGTTGCTTCAAATTAATTGTACCCGTTTGCTCTTTTCACCTGGAAAAAAAATTGGTCTAAGCACCTAATCAAGCCGCCGCATACGTCGAGGATAGGGAACTTTTCGCCAAGCGCGAACCATTTAGTTTATCTCCCGCTACTATTTTACGATTAAATGTATAAATTTTGTTTGTCGTCCATTCATTTATATGTTATTTTCAAAACTCTCAGTCCAAAGACTTACGGTAAGGGAAGATGATAGCAATTACATAATAACGCTACCATACGGTACTTACATAGATTTTTGGATCGAGTACTACGATGATCTGGCCAATAAATTCGTGACTGTTAAACATAGCCGAGTATATATGCATTGCTTGTTTGTTTTTGCCCTCTCAATCATGTTTTTTTTCTGGTATAAGGTAAGTGGAAGAATAGGAATGACAAGCGGCTGAGCTAAATTGCCGAATAAAATATATCTCTTACAAGCAAGGCACCCCCGATTTGTACTATTGCGTGCTTTAAAACACAAAATATGATTTTTAACGTTCCTTAAAACCTTTTTGCTATTTAAATTCGCCCTTAGGAATGGCTCCTTAACTACTAAATTCAAAAAAATAATATATTTTATTAAGATCAAACATATCGTGTCCATAGATTTTAATTTAACATAGATTGCTACCGTCATATTAAATAACCCTACGGTGAGACTATAAAGATAGGTGGGCAAAGTTGGAGAAGAATTTTTTTCTTTGGAAATAAAATACACTTTAAGTGATTTTAGTATAAAAAAAATGTTCTTAACATTTTTTCTTTATAGTTATTCTCGAGGTCAAAAAATCTGTAAATATGGACGGCCATTTTTTAGATAATATACTTAGGAAAATAGCTAAAGTCTGAAGAAACTTTGTAAAACGGGAAATATATAGGAGATAAAATCACCAATGTCATAATTTTCTTTTCTTCACTCATTGCTTTTTGTTAGTTAATAAAAAAAGGGTATGTGGCCAAACTGCTCCTTAATTCTTCCCAACCCTGCCCGGCCTGTTTTTAGGCGGGTCGACACACGGCTGGGGGAAGGGGATATACGGGCCTTGACTTTGATATCTAATTTTCTCAAGGGAGAACTTATTGAACCCTGTGGAGCCGTACAAATTAATTATCAAATGCGTAGATGGCAATTACTATTACTGACGAAATAATGCAAAAACATAGAGACAAAAAAATATAAATTGATACACTAGGGACTAGAAAAAATATGTTTTATATAAACCTAGTGCGTTATTTCACTTGAAAAATAGTTTTAATATAATCACTAGCATTAGTTGTCTTCCCATGGGTGCGTTCAGAGTTCATACAATTTTATGAATTTTTTTAAAATTTTCAGTTTATTAGAAATTTTTTTAAATCTTTTGAATTTTAAAATAAATGGATTAAAATGATTATTAGCTATGTTTGTATGAGTTTAGCAATAATTTAAGTAAAGTCCTTTATATATACTCAGCGTTAATGCTCTGGAGTATTGTAAAAAACATGGTGCAAGACAAAATTAAGTTTGACCTGTATTATCAATTTATTTTTTAAATTCAAAAAATGAACGCAAATAAGCTGAAAAATTAATATGGCGTCCCAATAATGATCCTTGGCTAATTTATTAAGTATATCAAAGTTATTAAATACATAAGATTGGTTTAGACGCTTCCTCCAAAAACCTTTTTAGAGTGATAAGGTAGATTTATGAAATGTTTTTATTTAAAAAAAATATATTTTTATAAAAAAAAAGAATATTTTTTATAACTTTTAACTAAGTCCCATAAACAACTTTTTCAATAAAAAGTATTTTTGGTTAAAATAGAAAGCAATTTAAAATTAAAATAAAATGGAAAAAAGAATGAAAAAGAATATAATAAATTAAATTAAAAAACTAATAAATTTTAGGAATGCCCGGAAATTGAATTCTGTAAACTACAAACAAACATTTTTTGAATCAAAATGATTTTGTAAGCGTTTAAACCATGTTTAATTTAATACGTTCTTTTTAGTAGGACGACCTTAAGCGCATGTAAACTTCGCTGTGTTCTCGTCATGCCTGATTAGTAGTTGAATGGCTGACCGTCAACGAATCCCAAAGCCTCCGTCCATTTTTCTGAAAGAGAGAGAGAGAGTGTCACCGGCATGTGTGTGTGTTAAATCTCATTAGACTCTGCAGGGCCGGCGGTAGAGTTAGAATTGGCAAAGCCCCAACAGGTAAGCCATTCCCTAATGAGGAAAAAGGCTGGGATGAAGGAAACTCCTATACCACCGGTTATTTTTAAACATGAATAGATTGCTAAGACGGACGATCCCCAAGAATACGAAATGAGTAAAACTGGAATCTTTTTGCGGACAGGAAAGTACAAACTAGGAATGCGAGTTGTCGAAAAGAAGACGGGAAAAATTGCATATTACGCAGGCGAAATCGTTGTGCCTCAAAAAAACTAAATAGGGAATTAATTACTATTTCAATAAACTTATGAACTAATTTAAACAGCTTTCGTAAAATCCTCATATATTTATCTCACTGCACGTAATAATTTTGTTGTATGGACGCATTAATAGATGTGAATTGCAAAAAAATTTAAAAAAATATCTTTTTTAAATATAAAAATTATATAAAAATTTAGAAAAAAAATTTCCCTATTTGGCTTAAAAATTTTTACATTTTTATCTAGGAAATCAACTGAAAGAAAAATTTTTTAACCTTAAACGCAAAGAACTGCAAAGTTAATTCATTTCTTTTTACAATCACTGCTTGGAAAATAAACAAATGGCTTCATGAATTGGAAATTTATCAGCATCATTTCAAGATAAAATTAATTTATTTATTATTACTATATCATATAAAAAGTTAAAATTATTATTTTAACTTTGAAAATAAAGACGAAAAAGATTTACTTATATTTATCTTTAATAATAACAAATAAATTAATTCTATAAAATAGGTAAACAAAATTGTATATCAAGAAGTAAAACAAAGTTGCACACAGTTGTTTGGTATCGCTGCGGTTCCTTTATGCTTCTGTTCGTTATATAAAACATACATATATATGCATCATATAAAGATGAACATATTTTTGAGAGTTATGAGCTAATTACAGAGAACCTGCCATTTTAGGGATTTTCAAATCCGTTTACGGTTTTTTATCAAACTTCGTAAGTCGGCTATAAACATTAAAATTTCTGATGTTTAAAAAACAAAAAAGATTTAAAAAAAAATATTAAAAAAAAGATTATTTTTATATTTAAAACACACAAACTGCTGAATTATCTGAGAGCCCAAACCTCGAAACATAGGTCACCGGTGCGTGTTAAATTTCATTCAACTCTGCTGGACCTGATGTAGAGTTAAAAGAGGTAAAGCTCTGACGGAAAAGCCTTTCCTACCACAGTTATAAATGTCTGAATGAAACTCCTTTAATACAGATTTTTACAAATTAATACAATTTTTAATTTAAAAGGTTTTACTTGGGACGGTTATATTTACGGAGGCCATATTTTCACGGTGTAAGGTAGGCCTTTGAGTCACGAACACCGTATACTCTCCAGGTGCAACTCCGTTGAAAGTAATAGATGTAGTATCTGTATAGCGATCTTCTATATCATCATCAACTCCTTGTTGATGCAATATCACGTTGCAAAGGTCGGCATTCCTATTGGCACATATTTTTAGTTTTGTCAAAATTTATTTATATTTTGAATTTTTAATTAGTTAATATTTTTAGGTTAGTTGGCTCTGGTTAGTAAAAATTGTTTAAAAAAACAAAAAATTGAACACGCATTTGATTAACTAACATTAAGTTGGCTAAAAAATCAATTTAAAAAATTGCAAACTAAAAAAAATGTTGTTGGTCATATCCTAAAACGGCCAAATTACATTCTCATTTTTTAATATTTGACGTTAAATCTTTTTTATTTTTAGAAAAAAATATTTTTTTTATTAATAAAATTGAAATTAACCACAGCCATCCATATATATATATATATATATATATATATATATATATATATATATATATATATATATATATATATATATATATATATATATATATATATCAAACCATGTACCTATCAAAGAAACCACTAATTTTATTCAAACAACTCAAAAAACATTTTTTTTCTCTCACATTACCAATGATTTAAGTACTGAGGTTTATTTCTTAGCAATTCAAAATTTTATAACTTGTCCACAGACTCTGAAAACGATAAGGTCCATAAAAACCCAAAGGTCCTAATGGAAGTGTCTCCACTTATTTAGCTTCAATTATTTCCCTTTTCCTAAACTCATAATTATTTTAATATTTCTCTATTTTAATACTGCTTAAAATGGCACAGCATATCACGGGAAATATATACCACGCAAAAAACATAATAACCAATTTTTTATCAATTATTGGCAGTTATTTATATATATTCTATTTACCCAAAATATTTTTACATTCATCCCAGATTTTAATCCATTTTTCTTTTAAACTTGTAATAAATCTTCTTTAATCCGCAAATGGTAGGGTCAGAAATTTGTAACGCGAATTCTATGGTGGGGTCCATCCGGAACCCAATTTCAAATCTTATAAATTTAGAAGCTACGATCTTTATTTTTTTATTATTTTGAAGAGAATTGTGCCCTTTAATTTTATATTAAAATAATTAATCATTAATAAATATGGCAAATTTTATTTGACTTAAAGTAGAAAAAAATCTGAAATATTTAAATTTTTTATTTTTTTATCATAAATAAATCATGTCAATAAATTATATGCAACAACATTATTATTTAAATCGTGTTTTTACGTGTTGTGAAACATATTTAAAGAGTTCCATAAAAAAAATATTTTGATTTAAGAAAGTATTTTTGGCTATCATTTACCATAAAAATTAGATATTTTAAAGAGGGAAAAAAATAATTTAACATTTTGTATACTTAATAATTAGAATTATTTAAAAAAATAACTAAAATATAAGGTTGCAATTATTTAAGTTTGAATTTGAATAGAGGCATACATATGGTTTTCATTGAAATTGAGAAACCCAAATTTAATTTCTAAATTCTAAACAAATTTTGTTATTAGGCCTAGACCAAATTTTAATTACTAGTTTTGTTTATTATATATTTAAGAAAAAAGTCACAAAAATTTGGACCATAATACATAATATTTTTTAGAATATTCAAAATTCAAGATGTGCTGGGGTTTATGTGGATACCATAGTGCTAATCCCGGGTTAAATGTTTAAAAATTACCCAGTTTTTTTCCATTTGACAACTATTCCGTTATTTGTTAAGCTAGCTATCAACTCACGAATGCCTCCGCCTGGTAAATTTCCTAAACATAGTAAAAAAATTATATTTAAACACGAAATGTTTCACATTAAAAGTATAAAACTCACGAGTTATCAAATGAAATGGGAAAGCGATAAAGGAATACAAAGTAAATTCAAGAAAAACTGTATAATAGCCTAAAAGGGTGCGTTCAGACTTTCATTATTAAAAAATTAAAAAAAAAATATAAAAATTTTAAATATTTTATTCAAATTTTTTAAAAAACTTTTAAAAAAACGTAATTTTTATAATAATATGGATCGCTGATGTAATTTATAAAAATGTGATGTCAGGAAAACAATTTTTATCAAAAGTTTTGAAAACTATTAAAAGTTTGTTTAAATATAGTAACAAACTTTGAACGCGTCGAATAAAGTAACATCTAATAATAAATTTATTTGTAATTCAAAATACAATTAGTTGTAAATCATGATTTTAAAATTAGCAATAGCAAGAATATGACAAAGTTTAAATTTTAATATAAGAAAAATACTTCCCGCCCGATTATAAAAAGACAAACCCTTCACATCGAGATGGGGGCTATTTTACGTAGCAAAATTAACATTTAAGTTAGAACTATCGAATATATTTCAAATCTACAACCAGGGCGAATCCCCAACACAGCCAATGCGCAAAAGCGCCTGGCATTTTTTCGTAGTTAAGAGTTTTTTAACAAAAATATTTAAAAAAATGTTTTTTTAGGGGTTTTAGAAATATGTTAAAAATCCTATTTACGTCGATATTTAAGTCGTGATGTGCGCTACATGTGAAATCTAGGTTTGTTATTATTCTTATTATAAGTTTTTGAATGTGAGGTAGTCAAATGCCCCACCTTAATGTAACTTTATTTTGATGCATGCAATGGCGGAATATATGCGCTTATCGTCCAAGATTAGCGTATATTTCGGACATAATAAGTTACATACATTCTTAGAATTTTGAAATGACGTATAAAAGTATATTCTTATGTTTATTTTTCTATTTTCGAATTATATAGTAGACAATTATTAGTTTTTTCCTATCCAAACTAAAATTTTATGATTCAAAAAGTTTGCAAAGAGACTCATTTATATAAAACAATATTAGATTAAACATCTCTTTGGCATTTAAAAACAAGAATAAATCAATTTTTTCCTATATGCAAAATTTATAAAAGCTCCTGATTTAAATACAAAAAATTTGTCAAAGATGAACAACCATGTTTAAGGGACAAAGGAGACAGTTAGTTAAATCAATCATTAGAAATACATATTAACGCATGCAAGGTCCATAAAATAAGCACAATTTTTTTGATATTTCTTTCCATCCTAACATTTTAAATTAAAGTAGATTAAAGCATTTTTTTTGACTGGAAATGTTTTCATTTAGTAAAATGCCATTTTTTTAATAAATTTGGTATTCTTTTTTGCAAACTTAATGTTTTAATTATTACGTCGTTCTCTAAATCGCATAGAATAGCAACAGTAGCTGCATGCTAGGAATATTTGAGCGAAGAATAGAAACTTCATAATATTATTTCGATATGATTAATAAACTTGAAAAAAATTTGAAAGAGAAAAAAAAATAAATGAAATTTTGGTTAAATATATGATCAATTTATAGCAAATATAAAGAGTGAAGTTTGGGCGTATAGATAAAACGCTGACCTGGTAATACGTGTTAAAACAGCGTTTGCCTAACAAATACTCTGCCATTATTGACATTTCTATGCAACACCTTTCTGGAAATAAGGTACGTAAGTAGGTATCAAAAATTTATAAAAATTATCCTTATTGATTGCCCAATCATTGTTGTGTATTCTTTAGCTCGATCTTTAATCGAGAAAAGATAACTAGTGCGAATTAGGTTATATCTCTTTAAACCCTTTTTTCCAAACACGCCTGCCGTTTTTCTCTCAGTCTTATACATATTTATTTTTTCTAAACTTATAGTAAAATATTTTTTCCATCGAATTTATCGTTCAAAGTTGTCCAAATGTCTAGAAAATTAAAAAAAGTCAAACCCCCTGCATAATAGGCCAATTTCTTTGGCATCTATTTAAAATTAATTAACAAGCTATATAAAATGCGCCAAGGCGTCTTCTGTTTTCTTTAACAAATAAATTCTCATCTGTCCTGTAAGTAAACCCGTTGTATAATGTTTAGTTGAAGAATATTGATTGATCTCAAGGGCGTAGCAAGTTGTAAAGCTTAGGGGGGAAGGAAAGGGGGGTTTTAAAAAAAAATTTTTGCCGCCTTCGACGGCATAGTGCGGGCACGACCTTCGGTCGTGCCATAGTGATTAGGTTTGAAATCTACTGATTCTTATGATAGTTGCTTTTTAAAATTTGAGTAATCATTAAGGACTTTTATCTATAATGTTTATATAAACAAACATATATGGTATTAAGAAAATTATATTATTGATATATTATATGCAATAAATTTTATATTAATGATACTTATGTAATGAATTTATATAATAAAAATATTTAACTAGTATTTTAATTTGAGGGGAAGGGAGATTTTAAAATTAAAATTTTAAATGTAATTTAATTTTAAATTTAATTGGTATTTTAATTTGGGAGTGGAGGGGGGGGGGGGGGGATATGCACTAAAATTTTTAATTTGGGTGGGGATATGGCATGCTTGGGGGGAGAGGTTTATTCCCAAACCCCCCCACCCCCTCCCTCTCCTACGAATATGATTGATCTAGAAGATGTTTTCATTTAAATTTACGAGATTGGTATACGCAGTACAGTAAAATTATTGTATCTAACGAAATAAGGGTAGATATAATTAATACCATTTGTGTTCTCTATAAAGAACAATAGCTCCACGACGTAAACGCGATATCATTAAAGCCACCCGTTGTAGTATAATCGCGTCATTTAGCCTTAAATTAAATTTAACTTCAAAAGCGCTTTTCCAAGATCTTTTTACCTTCTTAACTACGAATCAAACAGATATTCTATTTTTAATGATTATATCTTGTCCCTACTGTTACTTGATCTCATGGTCGATACAATTGTGAAAATTATAGGTTCAAATGTCAAACTTTAAACCGACTATGATAAAGAGTTATTTCACGCAAAAAACTTTAACTACACGTATTTAAACATAATTACAACTGTTTCAAAAAAACGCGTTTAGCAAAAATTAAAATTTAGAATAAACATATAAAAAAAATTTATTTTTTTTCTTGCTTATTTTTTTTCAATTTTTATTTCTGAATAATTATTTTTAATGTTAATAAATAAAGATTGGAGACTTTCTGTTAAAATGCGTATTAAGTATAACCCGCGATTAGCACTGTGGGGTCCATACGGACCCCAGTCTTTTTTATATTTCAAATATCTCTAAATATAATGTATATTATTGGCCAAAATTTTGTGACCTTTTTTTTAAATATTTATTAAACAAAACTAGTAATTAAAATTTGGTATTAACAAAATTTGTTTAGAATTTAGAAATTAAATTGGGGTCCTCATAAACCCCACCCTCTCAATTTTAATGTTGAAACCCATTATATTGCCTTAATGTAAATTCAAGTTAAAGAGGCGTAAAATCTTGGTCCGTATGGACCCCACTGTACCATTCGCGTTACAAAAATTTCACCCGACGGGTTAAAAAAAAGAATGCATGAATTTATAAAAATTTTTTACTTTGGCACCCAAAAAATTGTGTTGAATGGAAAATAGTGGAAGATATATTTTTTTTCCTGTTTTCTAATCTATACCTTAGAAAATAGTAAAAGGTCAGCATATCCTTTTCTCTTCACTTTTTTAAAAATTATATCTAACTTAATTTTTTCCTGTAATAAAACAAGTGTTCGATTTACATGCAAACAATATATGCCAGACTAGTCTGAAGATCTACTAAAAACCTATTATTTCTTGGAAATGTCAATAAACTGCTAAATATCATTGGCTCTGGCGAAATACACATATATTATGCCTGTTTATATATCATTTTAAAGAAAAAAAAAACGAATATGACTTCTGTAAGACGGTTACGTAAAAAGAAATTTGTAATGCCTCTCAGGGCCTGATTAAAAATTCACATTTTTACTTGTCGCCACGCCGAATTCGGGATTTATTTATTATCGAGAAAAAAAATTAAAATTGGACATTTTTAAAATGTGGGTTTTTTTTTACATCAAAATTTATTTATCTTTAATTATTTCAAAATTAAACACATTTATAATACTTTTAAGTCTTAAGTCATAAATTTTTTTTTGCAAAAATGCTTAAAATAAAAAATTTAAAAAGGTCAAAAAAATATTTTAGATAAATAAATAAACATCAATTAATTAATAATTTTAAAAAAAGGAAAAAAAATGATGGTTTGTAAAAATTGAGCCAAACCTCTGAAAAATAGTCCTTAGGACTTCGCACAAAAACTTCAGTGCTCCCTACCCAAGTTTTTCTTTTATTTAAAATTTAAAAGACATTTAAATTCTATTTTCTAAGTAAAATAAAGAATTTATAATCTTTTTTTTCTATTTTTAAGATTTGTCTGAGAAGAGAAGAGCCTTGGTAGAGGCTTGGATCTTTCGGCCATCAGGCTGATCGCTATTATATAACATCAATCGATGAATTACCTAATTTAAAATAAAATTAATTTTTTCAACATATATTTTGTCATTACGCCGGGCCTTAATGTTATTTCTAATTATCCAAATATATGAGAGGTCGATTTAAACAAAATATTCAGTTGTGTAACGATAGAATTTAGTCCAGAGCAGGGATTTTTGGTTTTATGCCTATTTGATAATAAGTAGTTTTTAAAATTGATAACGTAATATTTTAGTATATAGTACTTATTTAGTTAAATAAAAATGTTCAAAATATACAGGAACCAAAAATTTAGCAATTATTATTAAATATAATAAACAAGTTTTATTGTAACAGGTCTTCAGTAAAATTCCTTTTTTTTAAACACTATTCCCATAATATTAAAAAAATTTATCAAAATTTCCAATTTTTTTATTGTATTTATAGAAAATATTAATATGAAATAACAATTCTCATTGTCAAATATGATTGTATGATATTATTATGGGTTGTAAAATTAATTAATATTTTATGGTGATATCAAATTATTATTGAGACAGTTTTTTTGACCAATAAAATGGATAAGTTAAAACAGGTTTGCCAGACAACATTAGTAAAATTTTAATATAATAATTACTACCTACACTAAAAAGTGCTGTATCCAGATTCTTACTATTTGTCCATCATGCATATATATTTTTATTTGATTTTGCCCTAAGCCATTTTACATACCTCTTAAGCTGGTCTCAAAATTTAAACTAATGTATGCTTATTTTTCTTGGCTATTTAATGCATTTTCCCAGCATATTCTTCCACTAAAACATATTCCCTTTATTATAACATAGCTTTTTGATTAAGCTTTTAGCAGCATAATTATATTAGTATCCAAAAATTCGGGGTAAAGGTTAATTCATCTAAAAATATCCCGCGAATGGCTTCTATATTAAAATTTCCTTTTCTACTCCTTCGTTAAAATTCTTACCATAAAAAATTTGGTGATAAAGTTTTTACGAACCTTGCGAAAAAGCCAATGAGAGATAAAATCTGTAACCTCCAAATTTTGCTTTTAAAACTGTTGGTAAATGTTAAATGTAAAGCAGTATCAAACATCGTTATCAACTGTCCGCCCATGTCATAATACACAGGTCAGCAAATTTTCGAGAGTTACGAGCTAACTACGGAGATCAAACCTGCCATCTTAGGGATTTTCAAATCCCTTTACCATTTTTTTCTAATCAAACTTAGTTAGTCAGCTATAAACATTAAAAACTTTATAAAAAAAAATGCCAAAAAAAACAAAAAAGATTTAAAAACAAAAATAAATTAAAATTTATTTTTTGTATATTTACAACAGCTAAACTGTTAAATTCAAACTCCAAATTTAAATTTTTTTAAAAACCGAGAATATATTCCGTCGTATTTAAGTTTGGACGCGAAATATTTTGTATTATCTAAATGCTAATTTTTTTTTGATATAGGGTTGGAAAAATTTTCTTGATTGATCCCAAAGATAGCTTATAAATAACCTGGGATTGGGATCATCACATACACCAGTAATTTTTAAGAATAACATCAGTGCGTAAAGGAGGTAAAAACATGTTGATATGGTAATTCTTAAGAAAACCCGAAACAAAAAAAATAAAATTATAAGTTATAAAATTCAGGGATTGGAACCGGAACCGGTTCCGGAACAGAAAGAACCGAAACCGCGGGAAAAAATTAGGAACCGGAACCGGAACCGTTTTGATTTTTGACTGCGGTTCCAATTGAACTTTAACTATTTTTTAGTTTTTATTTCCTCGTTAACATGAAGCTTAAAAATGCCCTACAGCACTATTTTCATGCCCAAAATAAAGATTACCATTGTAGATACTGCGATGTTATCATTAAAGGAAATCATAACACAAATTTAGTAAAACATATAAGATTTGTCCACCCTGAAAAGTTAGAAGAGTTAAAAAAAAGAATGAAGGAAGCCCAGGATAAGTAAATATTTCGGTTTAGAAATTTTTATTTTAGGGATTCTATTAAATCTATTGAAATAATGAATTATTTTGAAATAAAATCTATAAAGATAGATATCTCAATAAAAAAATTGGAAGATGGATTAGTGACCCTTACTACCTCAAATGGAAGACCTCTTTCAATTATTGAGGATTCAGGATTTCAACAAATAATTAATCCAATTTTAAAAGGGCTTAAATATTCAATACCTTGAAATATATGTTGTCCGAACTAAGATCCAGAATAAACACGGATCTGTTACAATCAATATTGCTATTAAAATTGAACAATTTATAAATTTATATACAATAAAATTTGTCAAATTTTCAATAAATATATACACATATAGAGCGTTTGTAGAAATTTATTTAAAGGGAAAAAGAATCTTAAGGGGGCGAAAAATTATTTTTGCGAAAATTTTGGAACCGGAACCGATATTATTTTTGGAACCGGAACCCGAACCGCGTTCCACTCGAAAGGAACCGGAACCGGAACCACTTTTAATTTTTGCGGCGGTTCCAATCCCTGATAAAATTAGATTTTTTTTTAAAAAAAGTCCATCCTTCGCGTCTTAATATTTTTTGTAATTCAGATGTTAGCATTATAAAATAAGAATAAGCAGTAATTTAAAATTTTTATTTGAGAATCAAACTCAAGATTGAGCGGGGCAGTGCTTTAGTAGGTAAATGTCAATAGCTTACATATATACCAGAATTATAAACCTCGCATGCTGTTGCGACAATTATAAAATAAATATAATAGTAAATCTAAGTGACCCAAGAAACGTCGTTACATGTAAATTTCAGGCCACCCAACCCAAAAAATCTCCGTAAATTTTTTGAAAAATCAAAATATTAGACCTTTATATCCCTTTATTTAGAAGAGATAAAAAAATTTTTTCCTACCTCTAATGTTCGTTTGAGGAGAAACGAGCTCTTTCAAACAAATAACTCTCTATTAATGTTTACATATCGATAAAAAATGTGGCCTCACAACTCGACGTTGAAGAGCCAATTAACAAACTTATAGGAAAAATGTTAAATAGATTAGAAAACGCATCCTTTTAATCATATAAAAATTTAACAAAATCAATAGTAACACATACATTCTTGGTAATTATTAAGTTTCTTATTAAAAAATTTTTGGCTACGTCAATTTCTTTAGATAAAAATTTTTTATCAATATTACCTATTTTTAAAAGAGGCTCTAATTTATTTATATCTAAATAAAGGTTAATCAAATTTATAAAGGGAATCTAAAGATTTTAAACAACTATTATCGGTAAATAATCTATTATCAGAATATAAATAAATCAATATTAAAATAAATATTTTATTTCATCATTAATATTTAAAAAATTTTCAAATTTATGAGTAGAAAATTAAAAATCAGAAAAATCTTTAGTAGTTTTTCTTTTATCCATAGATAAATTTGTGTCATTAAAAAAAATATTAATATCAAAACAATTTTTGAATAAATCTTCAAATGTATTTTTATTTTTTAATTGTTTAATTTCTAAGGTGTATTAAATCAGAAGTTTTAGAAATATAAATTGTTCTGCATTGAAATTGATCTATAATTATTTTTAATAAATAAAATAATTTTTCAATTAAATACAAAATAATAAATAGATGATTATAAATATGGTCAAAATACCCCGATTCGGCCCTGTGACCTGAAGATATAAAAGTTTTTTTATTTTTAATTTTTTAAAAGAGTATTAAATATTTTTTGTATAATTTAAAAAAAAACAATGGGCAGGTAGTGACCACACCTTCAATGGGGCAACAGCCGGGGTATGGTCCCGCATTAACTAACTATCTTGATTGCATCATGTTGAAAAAATTTATGAAGGGAAGAAAAATTATCAAAAAATCTTTCCCTTCACTTAAAATAAGACAATCTTTTACAACAAGATGCAATCGGTGGTTAAAGCAGTGAATATACGGGACATGGTGTCCAGCTATTTTGCTTAGAAATACTTGAACACCATTTTTTTCCCGGGCATTACGTTCGCCCCATCGTAGCGTTGTGCGATCAGGTTCTTTGGTTCTAGATTATATTCTAACAAAAGATTGTTGTTAACTGAGAAAATTTCTTAGGCATCAGATTTATGAATTGCTTTCACAAATATAAAGCTTTCTGTAAAATCAAATTTTTCTATATATTTCTGTTAGTTTGATCTCTCTTGCGGATGAGAAGTATTAATGAATAAAAACACTTTTAAAAAAAGTGAATAATTTTAAGATAATATTTTTTAGATATTTTTGACGGAGCAAATTTAATTATATTATGTGGTAGAAATAAAATTACTATGTATTTTTGGGGGGGCAAATTTAATTTTTTTTGGGGGGGGGGGGGGGGGGCAAACAAAAAATTACTATGTATTTTGGGGGGGGGGGGGCAAATTCAAAATATTTTTTTTTTTGGGGGGGGGGGGGGGGCAGTCAAAAACTTTTTGGGGGCAGTGCCTCCCCAAAAGGGGTCTAGAATCGTGCCTGTAAAAAGACATGTCGGTCCCATTTTGAGTTCGAGTATTTATAAAGAATATTAAAGAGTTTTAAGCAATTTTTCAAGAAATTTATAAAAATGCTTTTTTAATTATATAAAATTGAATATTTTTTATAAAATTGTAAAATTTTAAAATAAATTTATTTAAATAATAAATAGATGCAAAGCCCTTATTATCCTCTTCAAAATAAAAAAAATTACGTCTCTAGCTATAATACTTTTTGACTTATAACCTCCCAAAGTTGCATCAAATGCGAAAATTCACTTTGCGATTTTTTTTTCTTTTGCCCCTATCTCGTTATGGTAAAAGTAAGCTAAACAAATATTAGGAGTATACAAAATTTGGAATTAATTCTTAATGAATTATAAAATTTAAACGTGTTTTTATTAAAAAAAATTTGGATGCACATATGCAAAAATTTCAATTTATTTTAGTTTTTTAATTTTTTTTTGTTTTTTTTTTGAATTTTTTTTTTAAATTTTTAATGTTCACAGCTGAATACCTAAGTTTGATTAAGAAAAACAAAAACAAAATTTAAAATCTCTAAGATGGCAGGTTTAATCTCCATAGTTAGCTCATAGCTCTAAAATATTTGTTGACTTGTGTTATATAAACTTTGGCATTATTCAAAAAAATAATATTAATTTATATATTACCAAATAATAAAAAAATAGGTCACAATGACTTGCTGATCTTAAAATTTGCTTAAAAAATCTAATTCTAAATAAATTGGTATAGAATTAATTCTAAAAAATTATATGAATAGGTGATACATTTTTATTAACTTTAAATTTTGACGTTTAAATTTCGTTTTTAAAAATGTTTAAAAAAAATTAAAATAATAATATAAATATTAATTTTAATGTGAAGACTAAATCGTAAGTGGCCCTAAGGGTTATTATAAGGGTAGCCGCATAAATATTCAGTGCACCCAATTTTTTTTAAATAAAAACACGTTTAAATTTTATAATTCATTAAAAATTAATTCAAAATTTGTATACTCCTAATATTTGTCTAGCTTAAATCTTTCACCATAAATAATTAAACAAACTAATATAAAAAAAAATTAATTTTTTAAAATATATATTTTTACACCGGAGTCATGATTCTTTATTTAAAGTTTGAAAATATGAACAATAATAAGTTTTATTCCAATCGATAATTTTATTTTGTTATCGGTTTTTTGTATATTTAATGATAATTAATAAGTTATAGAACCCTACTCAAAAATAAGTAAAGTTTTTTGCAAAAAATCTTGAAATGTCCTATCCATGTTTTAATTTTGTTTTTAAATATAGAAAAACTGTTATTAACATAAGTCATTTTTGTAATCAAATAAAATTTCCTATCTTGACATTAATTGTTTTTTTTTGTATAAAAGTGTCTAGTGAACAATTTGAAAAATATATGTAATCTTGTTGCTTAAAATATTTAAAAATTTTAAATGAAATGATATATAACGAGTAATTGAATAAAATTTGTATATATTATACAATTTGCTCATACTAAAAGATTGGAAACAGGTTCAAATAACTTGCACAGTAAAACACTGTAAAGTTAAGGTTGATGATGGGAAGCAATGTAAATTAATCTGGCTTTAAAGAATTCCGTATAAGGGCACGTGCAAAGTAAGTTTTTATTTTCGTAAAATTTGGAAAATTCTGAAATTTTTAAAAATTTTATTTTTTTCAAAATTTTTTTTAAAATTTTTTACTTCAGAAAAAGCATATTATGTATATATACCAAATTTGGCAACTTTTAAAAAATTTGCGTTTTATTTCAAAATAAAATTTATGAAAATTTTAAAATTTTCACAAAAATAAAAACTCACTTTGCACGTGCCCTAAGTAGCTTGCATGCGTTCGCGACGTTTATTAAATAGATATTGTGGAACGTTTTAAATTTAACTGACTCCAGGATAGATTAAAATGGTAGTTTATATTTTTTTCACAGATCATCTTAACATTTACTATACCTTTAATATCCGTTTATAGAGAGAAAAATTTGGCACGATCAAAGAATATTGACGCATCACCGATTTTTATAAACAGCTGTTTTTAGGTCATATTATACACGCTAATCACTAATTTCTATTCCAAAAAGTGCCAAATTTCTTAGTTTTTGAAATATTCATACCCTCACTTATTCTTGCCTGAACCTTGTAGGATCAAATTCGAATCACAAGTACCTGTTTTTAGAGCTTCGATAAGGCAATTGCTAATGTGGGCACAGTCTAGATTTAGGATTGATGTTAGGGTTAAATTAGGGTTGTGGTTAATGTTAGGGTTAAGTTTCGATCAGGTTTAGGCTGCGCCTAAACCTGATAACTTAACCCTAATATTAACCTCAACCCTAATTTAACCCTAACATCAACCCTAACCCTAAACATCACGCCCTAAGGCTAACCTAACCCTAATACTAACCTAACATTAATCTAACTAAATATCAAGCTGCGGCTGGATATTAACACAATCGCGAATCCCAACTGCGCAGGGATTCTTCGTTTAAGCCAAAAATTTTCTAAACAAATAAATCTCTATATATGTTTACATACCAATTAAAGATGAGGAGCTAACGCAAAATCTATCAACCTTTAAAAAATTGCGAAATTTAACATTTTCTTTACTCATGCCTTTTTTTTGTGAAAGAAAAACACGTGGAAACATTCGATTTGTTAATAGGAGGAGAAAAACACGAAAAAAATTGATTTACCAATTTTCGAGAAAACGGGTGTATACATATAATTCGCTTCCCATAATGTTGTTCAAAAATTAAAATAGGACACGATGTGAAAAGATTTGTTTTAATTCTATCACTTGCAATTTGAGATTTAGAATATTTAAAACAATCAAATTTTTAGCTACCTCCTTTATGGATGTAAAATGAAAGAGCTTAAATTCCCTATTAGGAATGATTTTAAATAAAAACATAGTTTTAAATTTTTAAGTATTAGATAAATTTGTTGTCTCTATTACGGAGTTTCAAAGGTAAAATTAGAACGTCAATGTTTGGTAACATATAGGTAATCCATTGCCTTAATTTTTTTTAATTTATTTACGGGTTTTCAGGTTTATAGGTAATGATTGGGTCAGTCAATATATTGACGTTACAAGTGTTCTCAACAGAGCTGGGAAAAAACCCGTATTTCGGTCAAACCCATTTTTTTATTTTTTGAAATTTTGAAAAAATAAAGGGTAATAGCTTTAATTAAGAAAATATTTATAAAGTTTAAGATTTTCTGCTTAAGTTTTGCATCTATTTATAATTGATTTTTTTAATCTGTCATAAATTTTTTGAGAAACAAAAATTTGAGTTTAGTCAAAAAATGGGTTTTTTCCCAGCTCTGGTTCTCAATGAATTTTCTTATGCACCATAATGTCGTGAAATTAAAAGACACACTTTGTTTATTTTACAAAAGTTTTTGATTTGTTATGCTTAAGGCTAGTTGACAATTCGCAGGGATTTAAATGAATCTGTTAATCCATAGATATTATTAATAATCACATATAAAATGTATTCTACGTCGCCTCCGAATCTTGGACTATTTAGTCAACAAACAGATCTTAATATATAACTTTATTACTACGTTTTACTCTAAACTAATCTAATTATTTAAACTACTAATTTGATTAAATTTGACTCATGAATTTATAAATTGAAACGGTTCAATGTACATTTGTTCGAAAAATTGAAAACATCTAACATTTAATGTGTTTATAGCGTTAAAACCTGTAATAAAATACCTGATAGCTAAAATGTTTTTATATTTATCAGGAAAAATTAAAGTATTGCTTTACGTTAAAAGAGTTTTAAATTAAATTGTTTACATCTATGTCATTATTATAATATAATGCTATTTTAAATTTTTTTTTGGTTTAAGAAAGATCCATGCTGATTACCTAAGATTGATTAGAAAAAACGGTAAACGGATTTGAAAATCCTTTATAGGACAGGTTTGATCTCCGTAGTTAGCTCATAACTCTAATAAATTTGAAATGTGTTGTTAGTTAAAATGCATAATATATTAAACATGCCTTCTACCCGTCCCGGGCTCATAACAATTTACTTAAGGACTTAAGGTCATTTGTCTAGTTTCATTTTCATTTTTAAAAAAACGACCAAAACGTTTGTAATATGGTGTTACATATAGAAATTTTGCATTATTGTTTTGACGCCATTGATAGATAGCGTTAAAAAAGCGTTAGATAGAAAATGCCTGGTTAGAATATTACAAAACATATTATTTATAAGACACGGTTTAATAAATGAGTGTGCAAAATTTAATGATATTTAAGGCTTGTAACGAAATATAGAAATGAACACTATCATGAATTTTATTAAATAATTTAGGGATATTTTATCTAATGAAGCCGTATGACAGTGGATTCAGTCTGACCTCAATCCTGGCTTTGTAAATTTCCCTTGGCTGGAATCTGTCCGAATGAACCTGCACCAGAATATCGTATGTTCCCGCTTGTGTAAATATCAATCTATTGTTCAGCATGTATTCCTTTATGGTTTTCCCCGTAAACTATTTTCGTGATCCAAATAAAAATACAACTTCTTGTTTTTGCTACCTCTCGTCATATATTAATTTACAAAGATGACTAATTTTTAAATTATTGTAATTATTGAGATTGTAATTTTTTTTATATTATAATAAAAGTCAAGTTATTCAGGGATAGGCTAATTATAGTAACCAACTAAAAATTAAGGCCACGTGGAAAGTGAGTTTTTATTTATGTTTAGGCACGTGCAAAGTGAATTTTTATTTTGGTAAAATTTTGATTCTAAAAATTTTATTTTTAAGATTTTTGAAAAAAATTATTTGTTTGAAAAAGCATTAGATTTGCGTAAACTGAATTAAGATATAGGTTTAATTTCAAATAATTAAATTTTTATTAAATTTTGAAAAATTTACGAAATTAAAAACTCACTTTTTCACTTGCCCTTAAATAACCATTTATAATCGGTTGGCAAAGAATGCAAAAATACTACAAAATATACTGTGATATGGTGAATGGTCTTAGTTTCACCAGTGTCAGGATCTTGGTAATTGATTTGTACATCAGCAATCATTCTACCCATATTGATCACGAAATTAGGGCCGTTGCTCAATAAATTAAGTGTGCGGACTATATAGGTAAGTTAATATATCATTTAAAATATGTCGGGAAATGTTTGTCTAAAGAAAATGCCTCTACTGTCATCAAATATTCATGTCATAAACGTAAATTTTATGAAAATATAAAAGTATGCATACTTATGATGGTTTAATCTTATATATGTTTTTCGTTTTTCTTAGTTTCTTCCGTCTTTGGCTCCTCAGTCCGTCTATAATAGAAAATGACCAATTTTGAATAAATTGACAAATTTAAATTTACCCTAAAAAAAATTCAAAAATCTTTTTTGCATATGAAAATTATTAGTAACTTATATTTTTCATCACAAAAAATGGAAAAAAAAAATTAAATCAAGCTCTTAAATCGGCATTTAGACATTACATAATGTTTCGCGTCCAAACTTAAATACGGCTATATTGTTGGTTTTTAATTAAAATATTATTTGAAGAGTAAATTTAACAATTTAATTGTAAATATTCAAAGATAAAGTTTTAATTTATTTTTGTTTTTAATACTTTTTGGTTTTTTAACCCATTTTGATTTTTATTGTTTATAATTGACTAACTAAGTTTGATTAGGAAAAACGGTAAACGGCAAGGTTTGATCTCTGTAGTTAATTCACAATTAAAAAATTTGTTGACCTGTGTGTTATAAAATACGAAAAGTAATGTCGAATTGCAATAGTGTGTGTCTCTACATGCCCAAGCACAAATCTAACCTCATTTGTGAGACTCTAAGTTCAAACAAGATTAGAGACAAAATTCTTAATTTACCTGAGTCCACGTAGCTGGTGATGTCGAAAATATAAAATATAACAAGAATTGCCAATGATTTTTGATGCAACATTTTCATATCTTTTTATTCCTTTTTTATGCTAGTACCAAATCTAGTTATGAAATATTTTAAAAACGTGGAATGTAATGGATAAAAGACTGATATTTTTTTGTACATAAAAGATGTAAGTTATGTAGGAGTTGAGCAACTATCCCAAAAACACTTTCTCCTGCTAAAATTTTAAGATTGATTAATATTTGATTAATAGTCCGATTCAGAGCCAAATATTAGGATTAAAACAACTCTAATCTAAATCATGTTTACATTTATTAGGTATGGCAGAAGCTTGCAGTCGGTCTAGTCCACATTCTTTCCAAATCTTTTTTATTATTTGTGTAGTATACATACATTCATTTATCTTTGCCCCAGCAATTTAGGTAAAAATCACAATTTTTGTAAGGCGACAAATACTTGTGGAAGTTATGTGCACAGCCTTCTTAAATGATAAAATAGATTAGAGCGAATTAAGTAAATATCTAAACTAATACACAGTACTATTAAAGCATCCAATATATCCAAGTCCATATCAATTTACCAAATTTACAAATTATCACTGAATCGTCCCTCTGACTTCCTCCAAACTTCGTAAACAATGTTGTTTAAAATTTTTGTATTTGCTTGGGCAAATAATCATAATTAGGATAATCTATTTACACAGCTAGAATAGGACTTGGCACATTCATAAAATTTTGAAGATATATTTTAAAGTTGTTTCGCGTTTATGCAAAATCAACTTTAAGGTCGTAAAATATCAGGATTACAACTGTCCCCGAGGAGTTTTGCCCAGATCCTTATCACCATTCGGGCACGGATACTTTTGTCTATACTACAGGCTCTGAATGGTTACACACGCCATCCTGGGTTTTAAGGTTAGGGCCCCTTAAAATATCGACTACTTTTAATTGGTTGGCGGTCGTGGCCCATTCAACTACTAACCAAGCTCAACGTTGCTTAACTCGATAATTACAACAACACAACTAATTTTATATGCGCTCCGACTTACACAATTTTAGAGTCCGTTGATTATGACTCGTCATTCGAGTGGCACAGTGGGTTTTATGGACCCAGGCACAGCTTAAGTTTTGTATATCTAAGAGCATGTGCAAAGTGAGTTTTTATTTTAGTTAAATTTTGAAAATTCCGAAATTTGCAAATTTATTTATTTTTCCAAAAATTTTTTTATTTTTTATTCAGAAAAAGCATTTTTTGTGCTTATATTGGATTTGTATACTTTTTCAAAAATTGCGTTTTTATATAGAATAAATTTTTTCAAAATTTTAAAAATTTTACGAAAATAAAAACTCACTTTGCACATCCCCTAAATCAAGTTGTTGTGCTTTTCTCTTTAAAAAAACAAATAAAACTTGATTAAATTTGGATCCAAGTCTAAGGGCAAAATTAGTTTAGTATTTTTAAGGTTAATTGGGGTTTGTATGGACCAAACATGATCAATTTTGTTAGATAAAATATTGTCTCGAACTAAATTTAAATTAAAAAAAAATACCACCTTTTTTGAAAGATGTGTTTTATAATAATAACACGATTATGTAAAAGTTTGGTTTAGTATGTTAATGTTTGTTTTAATAAAATATCTAGTTTTCTCAGGTGATAGCTAAAAATTGCTATATTTTTGAATATTTGCCTAAATCTTTTTAAAGATGTTCTGGTAGACAAACAACTTAAATAATATTATTGATGTATTCAGTTTATCGGGATAATATATTTATTTTAATATAAAAAAATAAAATTCTCCATTTTTTCTCCTTGTTCTATTGATAAAAAA